>JAQJVL010003393.1:0-62046 GCA_035578905.1 Stictocephala bisonia
CCCCCCGCAAGATTTAAACTCAAAGATAGCAAGATTGAAACTCAATGATCGCATGATTGAAACTCAAAAATCGCAAGATTGAAACTCAAAGATCACAAGATTGAAATTCAAAGATCGCAAGATTGAAAAACAAAGATCGCAAGAATGAGACCCAAAGATCGCAAGATTGAAACTTAAAGATCGAAGGATTGAAACTCAAAGAATGCAGGATGGAAACTCAAAGATCGCAAGATTGAAACTCAAAGATCGCAAGATTTAAACTAAAAAATAGCAAGATTGAAACTCAAAGATCTCAAGATTGAAACTAAAAGATCGCAAGATTGAAAATCAAAGATCGCAAGAATGAGACCCAAAGATCGCAAGATTGAAACTCAAAGATCGAAGGATTGAAACTCAAAGAATGCAGGATTGAAACTCAAAGATCGCAAGATTGAAACTCAAAGATCGCAAGATTGAAACCAAAAGATAACAAGATTAAAACTCAAATATCGCAAGATTAAAACTCAAAGATCGCAAGATTGAAACTTAGAGATTGCAAGATTGAAACTCAAAGATCGCAAGATTGAAACTCAAAGATCGCAAGATTGAAACTCAAAGATAGCAAGATTGAACCACAAAGATCGCAAGTTTAGAACTCAAAGATCGCAAAATTGAAACTCAAAGATGGCAAGATTGAAACTCAAAGAACGCAAGACTGAAACTCAAAGATCGCAAGATTTAAAATCAAAGATTGCAAGATTGAAACTCAAAGATCGCAAGATTTAAACTCAAAGATAGCAAGATTGAAACTCAAAGATAGCAAGTTTGAAACTCAAAGATCGCATGATTGAAACTCAAAAATCGCAAGATTGAAACTCAAAGATCACAAGATTGAAATTCAAAAATCGCAAGATTGAAACTCAAAGATCGAACGATTGAAACTCAAAGATCGCAAGATTGAAACTCAAAGATCGCAACATTGAAACTCAAAGATCGCAAGATTGAAACTCAAAGATCGCAAGATTGAAACTCAAAGATCGCAAGATTGAAACTCAAAAATCGCAAGATTGAAACTCAAAGATCGCAAGATTGAAACTTAAAGATAGCAAGATTGAAACTCAAAGATCGCAAGATTTAAACTCAAAAATGGCAAGATTGAAACTCAAAGATTGCAAGATTCAAACTCAAAGATAATAAGATTGAATCTCAAAGATTGCAAGATTGAAACTTAAAGATTGCAAGATTGAAACTCAAAGATCGCAAGATTAAAACTCAAAGATCGAACGATTGAAACTAAAAGATCGCAAGATTGAAACTCAAAGATCGCAAGATTGAAACTCAAAGATCGCATGATTGAAACTCAAAAATCGCAAGATTGAAACTCAAAGATCACAAGATTGAAACTCAAAGATCGCAAGATTGAAACTCAAAGATCGAACGATTGAAACTCAAAGATCGCAAGATTGAAACTCAAAGATCGCAAGATTGAAACTCAAAGATCGCAAGATTGAAACTCAAAGATCGCAAGATTGAAACTCAAAGATCACAAAATTGAAACTCAAAGATCGCCAGATTGAAACTCAAAAATGGCAAGATTGAAACTCAAAGATTGCAAGATTCAAACTCAAAGATAGCAAGATTGAATCTCAAAGATTGCAATATTGAAACTTATAGATTGCAAGATTAAAACTCAAAGATCGCAAGATTGAAACTCAAAGATCACAAGATTGAAACTCAAAGATCGCAAGATTGAAACTCAAAGATCGCAAAATTGAAACTCAAAGATCGCCAGATTGAAACTCAAAAATGGCAAGATTCAAACCCAAAGATCGCAAGATTGAAACTCAAAGATCGCAAGAATAAAACTCAAAGATGGCAAGATTTAAACTCAATTCGCAAGATTAAAACTCAAAGATGGCAAGTTTGAAACTAAAGAATCGCAAGATTGAAACTCAAAGATCGCAAGATTGAAACTCAAAGATCGCAAGAATGAAACTCAAAGATCGCAAGATTGAAACTCAAAGATCGCAAGATTGAAACTTAAAGATCGCAAGATTGAAACTCAAAGATCGCAAGATTGAAACTCAAAAATCGCAAGATTGAAACTCAAAGATCACAAGATTGAAACTTAAAGATAGCAAGATTGAAACTCAAAGATCGCAAGATTGAAACTCAAAGATCGCAAGATTGAAACTCAAAGATCGCAAGATTGAAACTCAAAGATCACAAGATTGAAACTCAAAGATCGCAAGATTGAAACTCAAAGATCGCAAGATTGAAACTCGAAGATCGCAAGATTGAAACTCAAAGATCGCAAGATTGAAAGTCGAAGATTGCAAGATTGAAATTCAAAGATAACAAGTTTGAAACTAAAAGATCGCAAGATTGAAACTCAAAGATCGCATGATTGAAACTCAAAGATCGCAAGATTTAAACTCAAAGAATGCAGGATTGAAACTCAAAGATCGCAAGAATGAAACCCAAAGATCGCAAGAATGAAACTAAAAGATCGCAAGATTGAAACTCAAAGAATGCAGGATTGAAACTCAAAGATCGCAAGATTGAAACTCAAAGATCGCAAGATTGAAACCAAAAGATCACAAGATTAAAACTCAAATATCGCAAGATTAAAACTCAAAGATCGCAAGATTGAAATTTAGAGATTGCAAGATTAAAACTCAAAGATCGCAAGATAGAAACTCGAAGATCGCAAGATTATAACTCAAAGATCGCAAGATTGAAAGTCGAAGATTGCAAGATTGAAATTCAAAGATAACAAGTTTGAAACTAAAAGATCGCAAGATTGAAACTCAAAGATCGCATGATTAAAACTTAAAGATAGCAGGATTGAAACTCAAAGATCGCAAGATTGAAACTCAAAGATCGCAAGATTGAAACCAAAAGATCACAAGATTTAAACTCAAATATCGCAAGATTAAAACTCAAAGATCGCAAGATTGAAATTTAGAGATTGCAAGATTGAAACTCAAAGATAGCAAGATTAAACCCCAAAGATCGCAAGTTTAAAACTCAAAGATCGCAAAATTGAAACTCAAAGATGGCAAGATTGAAACTCAAAGATCGCAAGATTGAAACTCAAAGATCGCAAGATTGAAACTCAAAGATCGCAAGATTGAAACTCAAAGATTGCAAGATTGAAACTCAAAGATTGCAAGATTGAAACTCAAAGATCACAAGTTTAAAACTCAAAGATCGAAAAATTGAAACTCAAAGATGGCAAGATTGAAACTCGAAGATCGCAAGACTGAAACTCAAAGATCGTAAGATTTAAAATCAAAGATTGCAAGATTGAAACTCAAAGATCGCAAGATTTATTCTCAAAGATAGCAAGATTGAAACTCAAAGATAGCAAGTTTGAAACTCAAAGATCGCATGATTGAAACTCAAAAATCGCAAGATTGAAACTCAAACATCACAAGATTGAAATTCAAAGATCGCAAGATTGAAACTCAAAGATCGCAAGATTAAAACTCAAAGATCAAACGATTGAAACTCAAGGATCGCAAGATTGAAACTCAAAGATCGCAAGATTGAAACTCAAAGATCGCAAGATTGAAACTCAAAGATCGCATGATTGAAACTCAAAAATCGCAAGATTGAAATTCAAAGATCACAAGATTGAATTTCAAAGATCGCAAGATTGAAACTCAAAGATTGAACGATTGAAACTCAAAGATCGCAAGATTGAAACTCAAAGATCGTAAGATTGAAACTCAAAGATCGCAAGATAGAAACTCAAAGATCGCAAGATTGAAACTCAAAGATCGCAAAATTGAAACTCAAAGATCGCAAGATTGAACTCAAAAATGGCAAGATTGAAACTCAAAGATTGCAGGATTCAAACTCAAAGATAGCAAGATTGAATCTCAAAGATTGAACGATTGATACTCAAAGATCGCAAGATTGAAACTCAAAGATCGTAAGATTGAAACTCAAAGATCGCAAGATTGAAACTCAAAGATCGCAAGATTGAAACTCAAAGATCGCAAAATTGAAACTCAAAGATCGCAAGATTGAAACTCAAAAATAGCAAGATTGAAACTCAAAGATTGCAAGATTCAAACTCAAAGATAGCAAGATTGAATCTCAAAGATTGCAAGATTGAAACTTATAGATTGCAAGATTGAAACTTAAAGATCGCAAGATTAAAACTCAAAGATCGAACGATTAAAACTCAAGGATGGCAAGATTGAAACTCAAAGATCGCAAGATTGAAACTCAAAGATCGCAAGATTGAAACTCAAAGATCGCAAGATTGAAACTCAAAGATCGCAATATTGAAACTCAAAGATCGCAAGATTGAAACTCAAAGATCGCAAGATTGAAACTCAAAGATCGCAAGATTGAAACTCAAAGATCGCAAGATTGAAACTCAAAGATCGCAAGATTGAAACTCAAAAATCGCAAGATTGAAACTCAAAGATCGCAAGATTGAAACTTAAAGATAGCAAGATTGAAACTCAAAGATCGCAAGATTGAAACTCGAAGATCGCAAGATTGAAATTCAAAGATAGCAAGTTTGAAACTAAAAGATCGCAAGATTTAAACTCATAGATGGCAAAATTGAAATTCAAAGATCGCAAGAGTAAAACTCAAAGATGGCAAGATTTAAACTCAATTCCCAAGATTGAAACTCAAAGATGGCAAGATTGAAACTCAAAGATCGCAAGATTGAAACTGAAAGATCGCAAGATTAAAACTCAAAGATAGCAAGATTGAACCACAAAGATCGCAAGTTTAAAACTCAAAGATGGCAAGATTGAAACTCAAAGATCGCAAGACTGAAACAAAAAGATCGCAAGATTTAAAATCAAAGATTGCAAGATTGAAACTCAAAGATCGCAAGATTTAAACTCAAAGATAGCAAGATTGAAACTCAAAGATAGCAAGATTGAAACTCAAAGATCGAACAATTGAAACTCAAAGATCGCAAGATTGAAACTCAAAGATTGCAAGATTGAAACTTAAAGATCCAAGATTAAAACTCAAAGATCGAACGATTAAAACTCAAGGATCGCAAGATTGAAACTCAAAGATCGCAAGATTGAAACTCAAAGATCGCAAGATTGAAACTCAAAGATCGCAAGATTGAAACTCAAAGATCGGAAGATTGAAACTCAAAGATCGCAAGATTGAAACTCAAAGATCGCAAGATTGAAACTCAAAGATCGCAAGATTGAAACTCAAAGATCGCAAGATTGAAACTCAAAGATCGCAAGATTGAAACTCAAAAATCGCAAGATTGAAACTCAAAGATCGCAAGATTGAAACTTAAAGATAGCAAGATTGAAACTCAAAGATCGCAAGATTGAAACTCAAAGATCGCAAGATTGAAACTCAAAAATCGCAAGATTGAAACTCAAAGATCACAAGATTGAAACTCAAAGATCGCCAGATTGAAACTCAAAGATCGTAAGATTGAAACTCGAAGATCGCAAGATTGAAATTCAAAGATAGCAAGTTTGAAACTATAAGATCGCAAGATTGAAACTCAAAGATCGCATGATTGAAACTTAAAGATCGCAAGATTTAAACTCATAGATGGCAAAATTGAAATTCAAAGATCGCAAGATTGAAACTCAAAGATCGCAAGAATAAAACTCAAAGATGGCAAGATTTAAACTCAATTCGCCAGATTAAAACTCAAAGATGGCAAGATTGAAACTCAAAGATCGCAAGATTGAAACTCAAAGATCGCAAGAATTAAACTCAAAGATCGCAAGATTTAAACTCATAGATGGCAAAATTGAAATTCAAAGATCGCAAGATTGAAACTCAAAGATCGCAAGAATAAAACTCAAAGATGGCAAGATTTAAACTCAATTCGCAAGATTAAAACTCAAAGATGGCAAGATTGAAACTCAAAGATCGCAATATTGAAATTCAAAGATCGCAAGATTTAAACTCAAAGATAGCAAGATTGAAACTCAAAGATAGCAAGATTGAAACTCAAAGATCGCAAGATTGAAACTCAAAGATCGCAAGATTGAAACTCAAAGATCGCAAGATTAAAACTTAAAGATAGCAGGATTGAAACTCAAAGATCGCAAGATTGAAACTCAAAGATCGCAAGATTGAAACCAAAAGATCACAAGATTTAAACTCAAATATCGCAAGATTAAAACTCAAAGATCGCAAGATTGAAATTTAGAGATTGCAAGATTGAAACTCAAAGATAGCAAGATTAAACCCCAAAGATCGCAAGTTTAAAACTCAAAGATCGCAAAATTGAAACTCAAAGATGGCAAGATTGAAACTCAAAGATCGAAAGATTGAAACTCAAAGATCGCAAGATTGAAACTCAAAGATCGCAAGATTGTAACTCATAGATTGCAAGATTGAAACCCAAAGATTGCAAGATTAAAACTCAAATATCACAAGATTGAAACTCAATGATCGCAAGATTGAAACTTAAAGATCGCAAGATTGAAACTCAAAGATCGCAAGAATTAAACTCAAAGATCGCAAGATTGAAACTCAAAGATCGCATGATTGAAACTCAAAGATCGCAAGATTTAAACTTAAAGATCGCAAGATTGAAACTCAAAGATCGCAAGAATGAAACCCAAAGATCGCAAAAATGAAACTAAAAGATCGCAAGATTGAAACTCAAAGAATGCAGGATTGAAACTCAAAGATCGCAAGATTGAAACTCAAATATCGCAAGATTGAAACCAAAAGATCACAAGATTAAAACTTAATTATCGCAAGAATAAAACTCAAAGATCGCAAGATTGAAATTTAGAGATTGCAAGATTGAAACTCAAAGATTGCAAGATTTAAACTCAAAGATTGCAAGATTAAAACTCAAAGATAGCAAGATTGAACCACAAAGATCGAAAGTTTAAAACTCAAAGATCGCAAAATTGAAACTCAAAGATGGCAAGATTGAAACTCAAAGATCGCAAGACTGAAACTCAAAGATGGCAAGATATAAAATTAAAGATTGCAAGATTGAAACTCAAAGATCGCAAGATTTAAACTCAAAGATAGCAAGATTGAAACTCAATGATCGCATGATTGAAACTCAAAAATCGCAAGATTGAAACTCAAAGATCACAAGATTGAAATTCAAAGATCGCAAGATTAAAAATCAAAGATCGCAAGAATGGGACCCAAAGATCGCAAGATTGAAACTCAAAGATCGAAGGATTGAAACTCAAAGAATGCAGGATTGAAACTCAAAGATCGCAAGATTGAAACTCAAAGATCGCAAGATTTAAACTAAAAAATAGCAAGATAGAAACTCAAAGATCTCAAGATTGAAACTAAAAGATCGCAAGATTGAAAATCAAAGATCGCAAGAATGAGACCCAAAGATTGCAAGATTGAAACTCAAAGATCGAAGGATTGAAACTCAAAGAATGCAGGATTGAAACTCAAAGATCGCAAGATTGAAACTCAAAGATCGCAAGATTGAAACCAAAAGATCACAAGATTAAAACTCAAATATCGCAAGATTAAAACTCAAAGATCGCAAGATTGAAACTTAGAGATTGCAAGATTGAAACCCAAAGATCGCAAGATTGAAACTCAAAGATCGCAAGATTGAAACTCAAAGATCGCAAGATTGAAACTCAAAGATCGCAAGATTGAAACTCAAAGATCACAAAATTGAAACTCAAAGATGGCAAGATTGAAACTTAAAGATCGCAAGACTTAAAATCAAAGATTGCAAGATTGAAACTCAAAGATCGCAAGATTTAAACTTAAAGATAGCAAGATTGAAACTCAAAGATAGCAAGTTTGAAACTCAAAGATCGCATGATTGAAACTCAAAAATCGCAAGATTGAAACTCAAAGATCACAAGATTGAAATTCAAAGATCGCAAGATTGAAACTCAAAGATCAAACAATTGAAACTCAAAGATCGCAAGATTAAATCTCAAAGATCGCAAGATTGAAACTCAAAGATCGCAAGATTGAAACTCAAAGATCGCATGATTGAAACTCAAAGATCGCAAAATTGAAACTCAAAGATCGCAAGATTGAAACTCAAAAATGGCAAGATTGAAACTCAAAGATTGCAAGATTCAAACTCAAAGATAGCAAGATTGAATCTCAAAGATTTCAAGATTGAAATTCAAAGATCGCAAGATTGAAACTCAAAGATCAAACAATTGAAACTCAAAGATTGCAAGATTGAAACTCAAAGATCGCAAGATTAAAACTCAAAGATCGAACGATTGAAACTCAAGGATCGCAAGATTGAAACTCAAAGATCGCAAGATTGAAACTCAAAGATAGCAAGATTGAAACTCAAAGATCGAACAATTGAAACTCAAAGATCGCAAGATTGAAACTCAAAGATCGCAAGAATGAAACTCAAAGATCGCAAGATTGAAACTCAAAGATCGCAAGATTGAAACTCAAAAATCGCAAGATTGAAACTCATAGATGGCAAGATTAAAATTCAAAGATTGCAAGATTAAAACTCAAAGATCGCAATAATAAAACTCAAAGATGGCAAGATTTAAACTCAATTCGCAAGATTAAAACTCAAAGATGGCAAAATTGAAATTTAAAGATCGCAAGATTGAAACTCAAAGTTCGCAAGAATTAAACTCAAAGATCGCAAGATTGAAACTCAAAGATCGCATGATTGAAACTCAAAGATCGCAAGATTCAAACTCAAAGATCGCAAGATTGAAATTCAAAGATCGCAAGAATGAAACTCAAAGATCGAACGATTGAAACTCAAAGATCGCAAGATTGAAACTCAAAGATTGCAAGATTGAAACTCAAAGATCGCAAGATTGAAACTCAAAGATCGCAAGATTGAAACTCAAAGATCGCAAAATTGAAACTCAAAAATCGCAAGATTGAAACTCAAAAATGGCAAGATTGAAACTCAAAGATCGCAAGATTCAAACTCAAAGATAGTAAGATTGAATCTCAAAGATTGCAAGATTTAAACTTAAAGATTGCAAGATTGAAACTCAAAGATCGCAAGATTAAAACTCAAAGATCGAACGATTCAAACTCAAGGATCGCAAGATTGAAACTCAAAGATCGCAAGATTGAAACTTAAAGATCGCAAGATTTAAACTCAAAGATCGCAAGATTAAAACTAAAAGATCGCATGATTGAAACTCAAAGATCGCAAGATTCAAACTCAAAGATCGCAAGATTGAAACTCAAAGATCGCAAGAATGAAACCCAAAGATCGCAAGAATGAAACTAAAAGATCGCAAGATTGAAACTCAAAGAATGCAGGATTGAAACTCAAAGATCGCAAGATTGAAACTCAAAGATCGCAAGATTGAAGCCAAAAGATCACAAGGTTAAAATTCAAATATCGCAAGATTAAAACTCAAAGATCGCAAGATTAAAATTTAGAGATTGCAAGATTGAAACTCAAAAATCGCAAGATTGAAACTCAAAGATCGCAAGATTAAAACTCAAAGATAGCAAGATTGAACCACAAAGATCGCAAGAATAAAACTCAAAGATGGCAAGATTTAAACTCAATTCGCAAGATTGAAACTCAAAGATCGCAAGACTGAAACTCAAAGATAGCAAGATTGAAACTCCAATATAGCAAGTTTGAAACTCAAAGATCGCATGATTGAAACTCAAAAATCGCATGATTGAAAATCAAAAATCACAAGATTGAAATTCAAAGATCGCAAGATTGAAACTCAAAGATCGTACGATTGAAACTCAAAGATCGCAAGATTGAAACTCAAAGATCGCAAGATTGAAACTCAAAGATCGCAAGATTGAAACTCAAAGATCGCAAGATTGAAACTCAATAATCGCAAAATTGAAACTCAAAGATCGCAAGATTGAAACTCAAAAATGGCAAGATTGAAACTCAAAGATTGCAAGATTTAAACTCAAAGATAGTAAGATTAAATCTCAAAGATTTCAGGATTGAAACTTAAAGATTGCAAGATTAAAACTCAAAGATCGAAAAATTAAAACTCAAAGATCGAACGATTGAAACTCAAGGATCGCAAGATTGAAACTCAAAGATCACAAGATTGAATTTAAAAGATCGCAAGATTGAAACTCAAAGATCGAACGATTGAAACTCAAAGATCGCAAGATTGAAACTCAAAGATCGCAAGATTGAAACTCAAAGATCGCAAGATTGAAACTCAAAGATCGCAAGATTGTAACTCAAAGATCGCAAAATTGAAACTCAAAGATCGCAAGATTGAAACTCAAAAATGGCAAGATTGAAACTCAACGATTGCAAGATTCAAACTCAAAGATAGCAAGATTGAATCTCAAAGATTGCAAGATTGAAACTTATAGATTGCAAGATTGAAACTTAAAGATCGCAAGATTAAAACCCAAAGATCGAACGATTAAAACTCAAGGATCGCAAGATTGAAACTCAAAGATCGCAAGATTGAAACTCAAAGATCGCAAGATTGAAACTCAAAGATCGCAAGATTGAAACTCAAAGATCGGAAGATTGAAACTCAAAGATCGCAAGATTGAAACTCAAAGATCGCAAGATTGAAACTCAAAGATCGCAAGATTGAAACTCAAAGATCGCAAGATTGAAACTCAAAGATCGCAAGATTGAAGCTCAAAAATCGCAAGATTGAAACTCAAAGATCACAAGATTGAAACTCAAAGATCGCCAGATTGAAACTCAAAGATCGTAAGATTGAAACTCGAAGATCGCAAGATTGAAATTCAAAGATAGCAAGTTTGAAAATATAAGATCGCAAGATTGAAACTCAAAGATCGCATGATTGAAACTCAAAGATCGCAAGATTTAAACTCATAGATGGCAAAATTAAAATTCAAAGATCGCAAGATTGAAACTCAAAGATCGCAAGAATAAAACTCAAAGATGGCAAGATTTAAACTTAATTCGCAAGATTAAAACTCAAAGATGGCGAGATTGAAACTCAAAGATCGCAAGATTGAAACTCAAAGATCGCAAGAATTAAACTGAAAGATCGCAAGATTTAAACTCATAGATGGCAAAATTGAAATTCAAAGATCGCAAGATTGAAACTCAAAGATCGCAAGAATAAAACTCAAAGATGGCAAGATTTAAACTCAATTCGCAAGATTAAAACTCAAAGATGGCAAGATTGAAACTCAAAGATCGCAAGATTGAAACTCAAAGATCGCAAGATTTAAACTCAAAGATAGCAAGATTGAAACTCAAAGATAGCAAGATTGAATTTCAAAGATCGCAAGATTGAAACTCAAAGATCGCAAGATTGAAACCAAAAGATCACAAGATTAAAACTCAAATATCGCAAGATTAAAACTCAAAGATCGCAAGATTGAAATTTAGAGATTGCAAGATTGAAACTCAAAGATCGCAAGTTTAAAACTCAAAGATCGTAAAATTGAAACTCAAAGATGGCAAGATTGAAACTCAAAGATCGCAAGATTGAAACTCAAAGATTGCAAGATTGAAACTCAAAGGTCGCAAGATTGAAACTCAAAAATGGCAAGATTGAAACTTAAAGATTGCAAGATTGAAACTCAAAGATCACAAGATTGAAACTCAAAGATCGCAAGATTGAAACTCAAAGATCGCAAGATTGAAACTCAAAGATCGCAAGAATTAAACTCAAAGATCGCAAGATTGAAACTCAAAGATCGCATGATTGAAACTCAAAGATCGCAAGATTCAAACTCAAAGATCGCAAGATTGAAACTCAAAGATCGCAAGAATTAAACCCAAAGATCGCAAAAATGAAACTAAAAGATCGCAAGATTGAAACTCAAAGAATGCAGGATTGAAACTCAAAGATTGCAAGATTGAAACTCAAATATCGCAAGATTGAAACCAAAAGATCACAAGATTAAAACTCAATTATCGCAAGATTAAAACTCAAAGATCGCAAGATTGAAATTTAGAGATTGCAAGATTGAAACTCAAACATTGCAAGATTGAAACTCAAAAATTGCAAGATTAAAACTCAAAGATAGCAAGATTAAACCACAAAGATCGAAAGTTTAAAACTCAAAGATCGCAAAATTGAAACTCAAAGATGGCAAGATTGAAACTCAAAGATCGCAAGACTGAAACTCAAAGATCGCAAGATTTAAAATCAAAGATTGCAAGATTGAAACTCAAAGATCGCAAGATTGAAACTCAAAGATAGCAAGATTGTAACTCAATGATCGCATGATTGAAACTCAAAAATCGCAAGATTGAAACTCAAAGATCACAAGATTGAAATTCAAAGATCGCAAGATTGAAAATCAAAGATCGCAAGAATGAGACCCAAAGATCGCAAGATTGAAACTCAAAGATCGAAGGATTAAAACTCAAAAAATGCAGGATATAAACTCAAAGATCGCAAGATTGAAACTCAAAGATCGCAAGATTTAAACTAAAAAATAGCAAGATAGAAACCCAAAGATCTCAAGATTGAAACTAAAAGATCGCAAGATTGAAAATCAAAGATCGCAAGAATGAGACCCAAAGATTGCAAGATTGAAACTCAAAGATCGAAGGATTGAAACTCAAAGAATGCAGGATTGAAACTCAAAGATCGCAAGATTGAAACTCAAAGATCGCAAGATTGAAACCAAAAGATCACAAGATTAAAACTCAAATATCGCAAGATTAAAACTCAAAGATCGCAAGATTGAAACTTAGAGATTGCAAGATTAAAACTCAAAGATCGCAAGATTGAAACTCAAAGATCGCAAGATTGAAACTCAAAGATAGCCAGATTGAACCACAAAGAACGCAAGTTTAAAACTCAAAGATCGCAAAATTGAAACTCAAAGATAGCAAGATTGAAACTCAAAGAACGCAAGACTGAAACTCAAAGATCGCAAGATTTAAAATCAAAGATTGCAAGATTGAAACTCAAAGATCGCAAGATTGAAACTCAAAGATCGCAAGATTGAAACTCAAAGATCGCAAAATTGAAACTCAAAGATCGCAAGATTTAAACTCAAAAATGGCAAGATTGAAACTCAAAGATTGCAAGATTCAAACTCAAAGATCGAACGATTGAAACTCAAGGATCGCAAGATTGAAACTCAAAGATCGCAAGATTGAAACTCAAAGATCGCAAGATTGAAACTCAAAGATCGCATGATTGAAACTCAAAAATCGCAAGATTGAAACTCAAAGATCACAAGATTGAAATTCAAAGATCGCAAGATTGAAACTCAAAGATCGAACGATTGAAACTCAAAGATCGCAAGATTGAAACTCAAAGATCGCAAGATTGAAACTCAAAGATCGCAAGATTGAAACTCAAAGATCGCAAGATTGAAACTCAAAAATGGCAAAATTGAAACTCAAAGATTGCAAGATTCAAACTCAAAGATAGCAAGATTGAATCTCAAAGATTTCAAGATTGAAACTTAAAGATTGCAAGATTGAAACTCAAAGATCGCAAGATTAAAACTCAAAGATCAAACGATTGAAACTCGAAGATCGCAAGACTGAAACTCAAAGATCGTAAGATTTAAAATCAAAGATTGCAAGATTGAAACTCAAAGATCGCAAGATTTAAACTCAAAGATAGCAAGATTGAAACTCAAAGATAGCAAGTTTGAAACTCAAAGATCGCATGATTGAAACTCAAAAATCGCAAGATTGAAACTCAAACATCACAAGATTGAAATTCAAAGATCGCAAGATTGAAACTCAAAGATCAAACAATTGAAACTCAAAGATCGCAAGATTAAATCTCAAAGATCGCAAGATTGAAACTCAAAGATCGCAAGATTTAAAATCAAAGATCGCATGATTGAAACTCAAAGATCGCAAAATTGAAACTCAAAGATCGCAAGATTGAAACTCAAAAATGGCAAGATTGAAACTCAAAGATTGCAAGATTCAAACTCAAAGATAGCAAGATTGAATCTCAAAGATTTCAAGATTGAAACTTAAAGATTGCAAGATTGAAACTCAAAGATCGCAAGATTAAAACTCAAAGATCAAACGATTGAAACTCAAGGATCGCAAGATTGAAACTCAAAGATCGCAAGATTGAAACTCAAAGATCGCAAGATTGAAACTCAAAGATCGCAAGATTGAAACTCAAAAATCGCAAGATTGGAACTCAAAGATCGCAAGATTGAAACTCAAAGATCGCAAGATTAAAACTCAAATATCGCAAGATTGAAACTCAAAAATCGCAAGATTGAAACTCAAAGATTGCAAGATTGAAACTTAAAGATAGCAAGATTGAAACTCAAAGATCGCAAGATTGAAACTCAAAGATCACAAGATTGAAACTCAAATATCGCAAGATTGAAACTCAAAGATCGCAAGATTAAAACTCGAAGATCGCAAGATTGAAATTCAAAGATAGCAAGTTTGAAACTAAAAGATCGCAAGATTGAAACTCAAAGATCGCATGATTGAAACTCAAAAATCGCAAGATTTAAACTCATAGATGGCAAGATTGAAATTCAAAGATCGCAAGATTTAAACTCAAAGATCGCAAGAATAAAACTCAAAGATGGCAAGATTTAAACTCAATTCGCAAGATTGAAACTCAAAGATGGCAAGATTGAAATTTAAAGATCGCAAGATTGAAACTCAAAGATCGCAAGAATTAAACTCAAAGATCGCAAGATTGAAACTCAAAGATCGCATGATTGAAACTCAAAGATCGCAAGAATGAAACCTAAAGATCGCAAGAATGAAACTAAAAGATCGCAAGATTGAAACTCAAAGCATGCAGAATTAAAACTCAAAGATCGCAAGATTGAAACTCAAAGATCGCAAGAATGAAACCCAAAGATCGCAAGAATGAAACTAAAAGATCGCAAGATTGAAACTCAAAGAATGCAGGATTGAAATTCAAAGATCGCAAGATTGAAACTCAAAGATCGCAAGATTTAAACTCAAAGATAGCAAGATTGAAACTCAAAGATAGCAAGATTGAAACTCAAAGACCGCAAGATTGAAATTCAAAGATCGCAAGATTGAAACTCAAAGATCGCAAGAATAAAACTCAAAGATGGCAAGATTTAAACTCAATTCGCAAGATTAAAACTCAAAGATGGCAAGATTGAAACTCAAAGATCGCAATATATAAATTCAAAGATCGCAAGATTTAAACTCAAAGATAGCAAGATTGAAACTCAAAGATAGCAAGATTGAAACTCAAAGATCGCAAGATTGAAACTCAAAGATCGCAAGATTGAAACTCAAAGATCGCAAGATTAAAACTTAAAGATAGCAGGATTTAAACTCAAAGATCGCAAGATTGAAACTCAAAGATCGCAAGATTGAAACCAAAAGATCACAAGATTTAAACTCAAATATCGCAAGATTAAAACTCAAAGATCGCAAGATTGAAATTTAGAGATTGCAAGATTAAAACTCAAAGATAGCAAGATTAAACCCCAAAGATCGCAAGTTTAAAACTCAAAGATCGCAAAATTGAAACTCAAAGATGGCAAGATTGAAACTCAAAGATCGAAAGATTGAAACTCAAAGATCGCAAGATTGAAACTCAAAGATCGCAAGATTGTAACTCATAGATTGCAAGATTGAAACCCAAAGATTGCAAGATTAAAACTCAAATATCACAAGATTGAAACTCAAAGATCGCAAGATTGAAACTTAAAGATCGCAAGATTGAAACTCAAAGATCGCAAGAATTAAACTCAAAGATCGCAAGATTGAAACTCAAAGATCGCATGATTGAAACTCAAAGATCGCAAGATTTAAACTTAAAGATCGCAAGATTGAAACTCAAAGATCGCAAGAATGAAACCCAAAGATCGCAAAAATGAAACTAAAAGATCGCAAGATTGAAACTCAAAGAATGCAGGATTGAAACTCAAAGATCGCAAGATTGAAACTCAAATATCGCAAGATTGAAACCAAAAGATCACAAGATTAAAACTTAATTATCGCAAGATTAAAACTCAAAGATCGCAAGATTGAAATTTAGAGATTGCAAGATTGAAACTCAAAGATTGCAAGATTTAAACTCAAAGATTGCAAGATTAAAACTCAAAGATAGCAAGATTGAACCACAAAGATCGAAAGTTTAAAACTCAAAGATCGCAAAATTGAAACTCAAAGATCGCAAGACTGAAACTCAAAGATCGCAAGATATAAAATCAAAGATTGCAAGATTGAAACTCAAAGATCGCAAGATTTAAACTCAAAGATAGCAAGATTGAAACTCAATGATCGCATGATTGAAACTCAAAAATCGCAAGATTGAAACTCAAAGATCACAAGATTGAAATTCAAAGATCGCAAGATTAAAAATCAAAGATCGCAAGAATGGGACCCAAAGATCGCAAGATTGAAACTCAAAGATCGAAGGATTGAAACTCAAAGAATGCAGGATTGAAACTCAAAGATCGCAAGATTGAAACTCAAAGATCGCAAGATTTAAACTAAAAAATAGCAAGATAGAAACTCAAAGATCTCAAGATTGAAACTAAAAGATCGCAAGATTGAAAATCAAAGATCGCAAGAATAAGACCCAAAGATTGCAAGATTGAAACTCAAAGATCGAAGGATTGAAACTCAAAGAATGCAGGATTGAAACTCAAAGATCGCAAGGTTGAAACTCAAAGATCGCAAGATTGAAACCAAAAGATCACAAGATTAAAACTCAAATATCGCAAGATTAAAACTCAAAGATCGCAAGATTGAAACTTAGAGATTGCAAGATTGAAACCCAAAGATCGCAAGATTGAAACTCAAAGATCGCAAGATTGAAACTCAAAGATCGCAAGATTGAAACTCAAAGATCGCAAGATTGAAACTCAAAGATCACAAAATTGAAACTCAAAGATGGCAAGATTGAAACTCAAAGATCGTAAGATTTAAAATCAAAGATTGCAAGATTGAAACTCAAAGATCGCAAGATTTAAACTTAAAGATAGCAAGATTGAAACTCAAAGATAGCAAGTTTGAAACTCAAAGATCGCATGATTGAAACTCAAAAATCGCAAGATTGAAACTCAAAGATCACAAGATTGAAATTCAAAGATCGCAAGATTGAAACTCAAAGATCAAACAATTGAAACTCAAAGATCGCAAGATTAAATCTCAAAGATCGCAAGATTGAAACTCAAAGATCGCAAGATTGAAACTCAAAGATCGCATGATTGAAACTCAAAGATCGCAAAATTGAAACTCAAAGATCGCAAGATTGAAACTCAAAAATGGCAAGATTGAAACTCAAAGATTGCAAGATTCAAACTCAAAGATAGCAAGATTGAATCTCAAAGATTTCAAGATTGAAATTCAAAGATCGCAAGATTGAAACTCAAAGATCAAACAATTGAAACTCAAAGATTGCAAGATTGAAACTCAAAGATCGCAAGATTAAAACTCAAAGATCGAACGATTGAAACTCAAGGATCGCAAGATTGAAACTCAAAGATCGCAAGATTGAAACTCAAAGATAGCAAGATTGAAACTCAAAGATCGAACAATTGAAACTCAAAGATCGCAAGATTGAAACTCAAAGATCGCAAGAATGAAACTCAAAGATCGCAAGATTGAAACTCAAAGATCGCAAGATTGAAACTCAAAAATCGCAAGATTGAAACTCAAAGATCGCAAGATTGAATCTCAAAGATCGCAAGATTGAAACTCAAAGATCGCAAGATTGAAACTCAAAAATCGCAAGATTGAAACTCAAAGATCGCAAGATTGAAACTTAAAGATAGGAAGATTGAAACTCAAAGATCGCAAGATTGAAACTCAAAGATCGCAAGATTGAAACTCAAAGATCGCAAGATTGAAACTCAAAGATCACAAGATTGAAACTTTAAGATCGCAAGATTGAAACTCAAAGATCGCAAGATTGAAACTCGAAGATCGCAAGATTGAAATTCAAAGATAGCAAGTTTGAAACTAAAAGATCGCAAGATTGAAACTCAAAGATCGCATGATTGAAACTCAAAGATCGCAAGATTTAAACTCATAGATGGCAAGATTAAAATTCAAAGATTGCAAGATTAAAACTCAAAGATCGCAATAATAAAACTCAAAGATGGCAAGATTTAAACTCAATTCGCAAGATTAAAACTCAAAGATGGCAAAATTGAAATTTAAAGATCGCAAGATTGAAACTCAAAGTTCGCAAGAATTAAACTCAAAGATCGCAAGATAGAAACTCAAAGATCGCATGATTGAAACTCAAAGATCGCAAGATTCAAACTCAAAGATCGCAAGATTGAAATTCAAAGATCGCAAGAATGAAACTCAAAGATCGAACGATTGAAACTCAAAGATCGCAAGATTGAAACTCAAAGATTGCAAGATTGAAACTCAAAGATCGCAAGATTGAAACTCAAAGATCGCAAGATTGAAACTCAAAGATCGCAAAATTGAAACTCAAAAATCGCAAGATTGAAACTCAAAAATGGCAAGATTGAAACTCAAAGATCGCAAGATTCAAACTCAAAGATAGTAAGATTGAATCTCAAAGATTGCAAGATTTAAACTTAAAGATTGCAAGATTGAAACTCAAAGATCGCAAGATTAAAACTCAAAGATCGAACGATTCAAACTCAAGGATCGCAAGATTGAAACTCAAAGATCGCAAGATTGAAACTTAAAGATCGCAAGATTTAAACTCAAAGATCGCAAGATTAAAACTAAAAGATCGCATGATTGAAACTCAAAGATCGCAAGATTCAAACTCAAAGATCGCAAGATTGAAACTCAAAGATCGCAAGAATGAAACCCAAAGATCGCAAGAATGAAACTAAAAGATCGCAAGATTGAAACTCAAAGAATGCAGGATTGAAACTCAAAGATCGCAAGATTGAAACTCAAAGATCGCAAGATTGAAGCCAAAAGATCACAAGGTTAAAATTCAAATATCGCAAGATTAAAACTCAAAGATCGCAAGATTAAAATTTAGAGATTGCAAGATTGAAACTCAAAAATCGCAAGATTGAAACTCAAAGATCGCAAGATTAAAACTCAAAGATAGCAAGATTGAACCACAAAGATCGCAAGAATAAAACTCAAAGATGGCAAGATTTAAACTCAATTCGCAAGATTAAAACTCAAAGATGGCAAGATTGAAACTCAAAGATCGCAAGACTGAAACTCAAAGATAGCAAGATTGAAACTCCAATATAGCAAGTTTGAAACTCAAAGATCGCATGATTGAAACTCAAAAATCGCAATATTGAAAATCAAAAATCACAAGATTGAAATTCAAAGATCGCAAGATTGAAACTCAAAGATCGTACGATTGAAACTCAATGATCGCAAGATTGAAACTCAAAGATCGCAAGATTGAAACTCAAAGATCGCAAGATTGAAACTCAAAGATCGCAAGATTGAAACTCAATAATCGCAAAATTGAAACTCAAAGATCGCAAGATTGAAACTCAAAAATGGCAAGATTGAAACTCAAAGATTGCAAGATTTAAACTCAAAGATAGTAAGATTAAATCTCAAAGATTTCAGGATTGAAACTTAAAGATTGCAAGATTAAAACTCAAAGATCGAAAAATTAAAACTCAAAGATCGAACGATTGAAACTCAAGGATCGCAAGATTGAAACTCAAAGATCACAAGATTGAATTTAAAAGATCGTAAGATTGAAACTCAAAGATCGAACGATTGAAACTCAAAGATCGCAAGATTGAAACTCAAAGATCGCAAGATTGAAACTCAAAGATCGCAAGATTGAAACTCAAAGATCGCAAGATTGTAACTCAAAGATCACAAAATTGAAACTCAAAGATCGCAAGATTGAAACTCAAAAATGGCAAGATTGAAACTCAACGATTGCAAGATTCAAACTCAAAGATAGCAAGATTGAATCTCAAAGATTGCAAGATTGAAACTTATAGATTGCAAGATTGAAACTTAAAGATCGCAAGATTAAAACCCAAAGATCGAACGATTAAAACTCAAGGATCGCAAGATTGAAACTCAAAGATCGCAAGATTGAAACTCAAAGATCGCAAGATTGAAACTCAAAGATCGCAAGATTGAAACTCAAAGATCGGAAGATTGAAACTCAAAGATCGCAAGATTGAAACTCAAAGATCGCAAGATTGAAACTCAAAGATCGCAAGATTGAAACTCAAAGATCGCAAGATTGAAACTCAAAGATCGCAAGATTGAAGCTCAAAAATCGCAAGATTGAAACTCAAAAATCGCAAGATTGAAACTCAAAGATCACAAGATTGAAACTTAAAGATAGCAAGATTGAAACTCAAAGATCGCAAGATTGAAACTCAAAGATCGCAAGATTGAAACTCAAAGATCGCAAGATTGAAACTCAAA
Organism: Stictocephala bisonia; assembly: GCA_035578905.1. NCBI lineage: Eukaryota > Metazoa > Arthropoda > Insecta > Hemiptera > Membracidae > Stictocephala > Stictocephala bisonia. Next base: position 20,195 of record JAQJVL010003393.1, read on the forward strand.
GATCACAAGATTGAAACTCAAAGATCGCCAGATTGAAACTCAAAGATCGTAAGATTGAAACTCGAAGATCGCAAGATTGAAATTCAAAGATAGCAAGTTTGAAAATATAAGATCGCAAGATTGAAACTCAAAGATCGCATGATTGAAACTCAAAGATCGCAAGATTTAAACTCATAGATGGCAAAATTAAAATTCAAAGATCGCAAGATTGAAACTCAAAGATCGCAAGAATAAAACTCAAAGATGGCAAGATTTAAACTCAATTCGCAAGATTAAAACTCAAAGATGGCGAGATTGAAACTCAAAGATCGCAAGATTGAAACTCAAAGATCGCAAGAATTAAACTGAAAGATCGCAAGATTTAAACTCATAGATGGCAAAATTGAAATTCAAAGATCGCAAGATTGAAACTCAAAGATCGCAAGAATAAAACTCAAAGATGGCAAGATTTAAACTCAATTCGCAAGATTAAAACTCAAAGATGGCAAGATTGAAACTCAAAGATCGCAAGATTGAAACTCAAAGATCGCAAGATTTAAACTCAAAGATAGCAAGATTGAAACTCAAAGATAGCAAGATTGAATTTCAAAGATCGCAAGATTGAAACTCAAAGATCGCAAGATTGAAACCAAAAGATCACAAGATTAAAACTCAAATATCGCAAGATTAAAACTCAAAGATCGCAAGATTGAAATTTAGAGATTGCAAGATTGAAACTCAAAGATCGCAAGTTTAAAACTCAAAGATCGCAAAATTGAAACTCAAAGATGGCAAGATTGAAACTCAAAGATCGCAAGATTGAAACTCAAAGATTGCAAGATTGAAACTCAAAGGTCGCAAGATTGAAACTCAAAAATGGCAAGATTGAAACTTAAAGATTGCAAGATTGAAACTCAAAGATCACAAGATTGAAACTCAAAGATCGCAAGATTGAAACTCAAAGATCGCAAGATTGAAACTCAAAGATCGCAAGAATTAAACTCAAAGATCGCAAGATTGAAACTCAAAGATCGCATGATTGAAACTCAAAGATCGCAAGATTCAAACTCAAAGATCGCAAGATTGAAACTCAAAGATCGCAAGAATTAAACCCAAAGATCGCAAAAATGAAACTAAAAGATCGCAAGATTGAAACTCAAAGAATGCAGGATTGAAACTCAAAGATTGCAAGATTGAAACTCAAATATCGCAAGATTGAAACCAAAAGATCACAAGATTAAAACTCAATTATCGCAAGATTAAAACTCAAAGATCGCAAGATTGAAATTTAGAGATTGCAAGATTGAAACTCAAACATTGCAAGATTGAAACTCAAAAATTGCAAGATTAAAACTCAAAGATAGCAAGATTAAACCACAAAGATCGAAAGTTTAAAACTCAAAGATCGCAAAATTGAAACTCAAAGATGGCAAGATTGAAACTCAAAGATCGCAAGACTGAAACTCAAAGATCGCAAGATTTAAAATCAAAGATTGCAAGATTGAAACTCAAAGATCGCAAGATTGAAACTCAAAGATAGCAAGATTGTAACTCAATGATCGCATGATTGAAACTCAAAAATCGCAAGATTGAAACTCAAAGATCACAAGATTGAAATTCAAAGATCGCAAGATTGAAAATCAAAGATCGCAAGAATGAGACCCAAAGATCGCAAGATTGAAACTCAAAGATCGAAGGATTAAAACTCAAAAAATGCAGGATATAAACTCAAAGATCGCAAGATTGAAACTCAAAGATCGCAAGATTTAAACTAAAAAATAGCAAGATAGAAACCCAAAGATCTCAAGATTGAAACTAAAAGATCGCAAGATTGAAAATCAAAGATCGCAAGAATGAGACCCAAAGATTGCAAGATTGAAACTCAAAGATCGAAGGATTGAAACTCAAAGAATGCAGGATTGAAACTCAAAGATCGCAAGATTGAAACTCAAAGATCGCAAGATTGAAACCAAAAGATCACAAGATTAAAACTCAAATATCGCAAGATTAAAACTCAAAGATCGCAAGATTGAAACTTAGAGATTGCAAGATTAAAACTCAAAGATCGCAAGATTGAAACTCAAAGATCGCAAGATTGAAACTCAAAGATAGCCAGATTGAACCACAAAGAACGCAAGTTTAAAACTCAAAGATCGCAAAATTGAAACTCAAAGATAGCAAGATTGAAACTCAAAGAACGCAAGACTGAAACTCAAAGATCGCAAGATTTAAAATCAAAGATTGCAAGATTGAAACTCAATGATCGCAAGATTTAAACTCAAAGATCGCAAGATTGAAACTCAAAGATCGCAAAATTGAAACTCAAAGATCGCAAGATTTAAACTCAAAAATGGCAAGATTGAAACTCAAAGATTGCAAGATTCAAACTCAAAGATCGAACGATTGAAACTCAAGGATCGCAAGATTCAAACTCAAAGATCGCAAGATTGAAACTCAAAGATCGCAAGATTGAAACTCAAAGATCGCATGATTGAAACTCAAAAATCGCAAGATTGAAACTCAAAGATCACAAGATTGAAATTCAAAGATCGCAAGATTGAAACTCAAAGATCGAACGATTGAAACTCAAAGATCGCAAGATTGAAACTCAAAGATCGCAAGATTGAAACTCAAAGATCGCAAGATTGAAACTCAAAGATCGCAAGATTGAAACTCAAAAATGGCAAAATTGAAACTCAAAGATTGCAAGATTCAAACTCAAAGATAGCAAGATTGAACCACAAAGATCGCAAGTTTAAAACTCAAAGATCGCAAAATTGAAACTCAAAGATGGCAAGATTGAAACTCGAAGATCGCAAGACTGAAACTCAAAGATCGTAAGATTTAAAATCAAAGATTGCAAGATTGAAACTCAAAGATCGCAAGATTTAAACTCAAAGATAGCAAGATTGAAACTCAAAGATAGCAAGTTTGAAACTCAAAGATCGCATGATTGAAACTCAAAAATCGCAAGATTGAAACTCAAACATCACAAGATTGAAATTCAAAGATCGCAAGATTGAAACTCAAAGATCAAACAATTGAAACTCAAAGATCGCAAGATTAAATCTCAAAGATCGCAAGATTGAAACTCAAAGATCGCAAGATTTAAAATCAAAGATCGCATGATTGAAACTCAAAGATCGCAAAATTGAAACTTAAAGATCGCAAGATTGAAACTCAAAAATGGCAAGATTGAAACTCAAAGATTGCAAGATTCAAACTCAAAGATAGCAAGATTGAATCTCAAAGATTTCAAGATTGAAACTTAAAGATTGCAAGATTGAAACTCAAAGATCGCAAGATTAAAACTCAAAGATCAAACGATTGAAACTCAAGGATCGCAAGATTGAAACTCAAAGATCGCAAGATTGAAACTCAAAGATCGCAAGATTGAAACTCAAAGATCGCAAGATTGAAACTCAAAAATCGCAAGATTGGAACTCAAAGATCGCAAGATTGAAACTCAAAGATCGCAAGATTAAAACTCAAATATCGCAAGATTGAAACTCAAAAATCGCAAGATTGAAACTCAAAGATTGCAAGATTGAAACTTAAAGATAGCAAGATTGAAACTCAAAGATCGCAAGATTGAAACTCAAAGATCGCAAGATTGAAACTCAAAGATCGCAAGATTGAAACTCAAAGATCGCAAGATTGAAACTCAAAGATCGCAAGATTGAAACTCAAAGATCGCAAGATTGAAACTCAAAGATCGCAAGATTGAAACTCAAAGATCGCAAGATTGAAACTCAAAGATCGCAAGATTGAAACTCAAAGATCGCAAGATTGAAACTCAAAGATCGCAAGATTGAAACTCAAAGATCGCAAGATTGAAACTCAAAGATCGCAAGATTGAAACTCAAAGATCGCAAGATTGAAACTCAAAGATCGCAAGATTGAAACTCAAAGATCGCAAGATTGAAACTCAAAGATCGCAAGATTGAAACTCAAAGATCGCAAGATTGAAACTCAAAGATCGCAAGATTGAAACTCAAAGATCGCAAGATTGAAACTCAAAGATCGCAAGATTGAAACTCAAAGATCGCAAGATTGAAACTCAAAGATCGCAAGATTGAAACTCAAAGATCGCAAGATTGAAACTCAAAGATCGCAAGATTGAAACTTAGAGATTGCAAGATTAAAACTCAAAGATCGCAAGATTGAAACTCAAAGATCGCAAGATTGAAACTCAAAGATAGCAAGATTGAAACTCAAAGATCGCAAGTTTAAAACTCAAAGATCGCAAGATTGAAACTCAAAGATAGCAAGATTGAAACTCAAAGATCGCAAGATTGAAACTCAAAGATCGCAAGATTTAAAATCAAAGATTGCAAGATTGAAACTCAAAGATCGCAAGATTGAAACTCAAAGATCGCAAGATTGAAACTCAAAGATCGCAAGATTGAAACTCAAAGATCGCAAGATTTAAACTCAAAGATCGCAAGATTGAAACTCAAAGATCGCAAGATTGAAACTCAAAGATCGCAAGATTGAAACTCAAAGATCGCAAGATTGAAACTCAAAGATCGCAAGATTGAAACTCAAAGATCGCAAGATTGAAACTCAAAGATCGCAAGATTGAAACTCAAAGATCGCAAGATTGAAACTAAAAGATCGCAAGATGAAAACTCAAAGATCGCAAGATTGAAACTCAAAGATCGCAAGATTGAAACTCAAAGATCGCAAGATTGAAACTCAAAGATCGCAAGATTGAAACTCAAAGATCGCAAGATTGAAACTCAAAGATCGCAAGATTGAAACTCAAAGATCGCAAGATTGAAACTCAAAGATCGCAAGATTGAAACCCCCAAAAAGTTTCAAAAAGTTTTAAAACTAAAATTATCGAAAGGGATTAAAACTAAAAGATCGAAGATTAAAATTTTGAGTTTTGCAAGTTTAAAAAACTAAAAAGATGCAAAAATTAAAACTCCAAAGTCGAAAGGGATTGAAAACTCAAAGATACCCAGATTAAAACCCAAAAACGAAATTTTTAAAACTAAAAGTTTGGGAAAAATTTAAAAACTCAAAGATAGCAAAATTGAAACTAAAGAACGAAAGACGGAAATCAAAGATCGAAAAGTTTTAAAATAAAAGATTGAAATTTTGAAACTCAAAGATCGAAAATTTTAAAAATAAAAAGATCGCAAGATTGAAACTCAAAGATGCAAAATTGAAACTAAAAGGGAGCGAAGTTTTTAAACTAAAAAAAGGGGCAAGAGGGGAAAAACTCAAAAAATTGCAAGATTCAACCCCCAAAGATCAAAAAAAACGATTGAAACTAAAAGGTGGGAAAAGATTCAAACTAAAAAGATCGAAAAGATTGAAATTTAAAGATCGCAAGATTGAAACTCAAAGATCGAAATGATTGAAATCAAAAATCGCAAAAATTGAAACTCAAAGTCACAAAAATAAAATTTTTCAAAAAATGCAAGATTGAAACTAAAAAAATCGAACGTTTTTGAACTAAAAGATCGAAAAGATTGAAACTCAAAAAATCGAAAAGTTTAAAACTCAAAGATCGCAAAAAGGAAACTAAAGATCGCAAGATTGAAATCAAAAATGGAAAAATTGAAACTAAAAAGTTTGGCAAAAATTAAAAATCAAAGATAGCAAAAATTAAACCCACAAAGATCGCAAGTTTAAAATTTCAAAATCGAAAAATTTAAAAACCCCAAAAGATGGCAAGATTGAAACTCGAAGATCGAAAGATTTAAAATCAAAGATCGAAAGATTTAAAATAAAAGATTGAAAAATTTGAAACTCAAAGATCGCAATTTTTAAAACTCAAAAAAAGAAAATTAAAAACTCAAAGAAAAGCAAGTTAAACTAAAAGATCCCCTGATTGAAACTAAAAAATCGCAAAAATTAAAACTCAAAATCACAAATTGAAATTCAAAGATGCAAGATTGAAACTAAAAGTCAAAAAAATTTAAAAACCCCTAAAAACCCAAAAAGTTTTAAATCTAAAAAGATGCAAAAATGAAACTCAAAGATCGAAAAGATTTAAAATCAAAGATGATGATTAAAAACTCAAAGATCGAAAAATTGAAACTAAAAGATCGCAAGATTGAAACTCAAAAATGGAAAAGATTGAAACTAAAAAGAAGAAAGATTAAAAACTAAAAGATAGCAAAAATTGAATCCCCAAAGATTTAAAGATTGAAACTTAAAGTTTGGGAAAATTTAAAAACTCAAAGACCCAAAGTTTAAAAAACCCCAAAGATAAAACGTTTGAACTCAAGGATCGCAAGATTGACAAAAAAAAGATCGAAAAGTTTTGAAACTCAAAGATCCCCAAGATTGAAATAAAAATTTCGAAAAATTGAAACTAAAAGGGAATCGCAAGTTTAAAAACTCAAAAATGGCAAGATTGAAACTCAAAGATTGCAAGATTTAAACTCAAAGATAGTAAGATTAAATCTCAAAGTTTACAGGATTGAAACTTAAAGATTGAAAAGATTAAAATAAAAGATCAAAAAATTAAAACTCAAAGTTTCAAAACCGTTTGAAACTAAAGGGATCGCAAGATTGAAACTCAAAGATCACAAGTTTGGGAATTTTAAAAAAGATCGCAAGTTTGAAACTCAAAGATCAAACGATTGAAACCAAAGATCGCAAGATTGAAACTAAAAGATCGCAAGATTGAAACAAAGATCGCAAGATTGTAACTAAAAGATCGAAAATTTGGAAACTAAAAGATCGCAAGATTGAAACCCCCAAAAAATGGGAAAGATTGAAACCCCACGATTCAAGATTCAAACTCAAAGATAGAAAGATTGAATCTCAAAGATTGCAAGATTGAAATTTTATGGGTTTTGCAAATTAAAATTTAAAAGGGACGCAAGTTTTAAAACCCCAAATGAACGTTTAAAAACTAAAAGGATCGCAAGTTTTGAAACTCAAAGATCGAAAAAATTGAAACTAAAAGATCGAAAAGATTGAAACTCAAAGACCCAAAAGATTGAAACTCAAAATCGCCAGTTTGAAACTAAAAGATCGTAAAATTGAAACTCGAAGTTCGCAAGATTAAAAATTCAAAGATACCCAAGTTTAAAATATAAGTCGCAAGATTAAAACTAAAAAGATCGCATGTTTGAAACTCAAAAAATCGCAAGTTTTAAACTCATAGATGGAAAAATTAAAAATTCAAAGATGCAAGTTTGGGAAACTAAAAGATCGCAAAAATTTAAAACCCCAAAGATGGCAAGATTTAAATCAATTCGCAAGATTAAAACTAAAAGGGAAGGGGGAGATTGAAACTCAAAGATCGCAAGATTGAAACTCAAAGATCGCAAAAATTTTAAACTGAAAGATCGCAGATTTAAACTCATAGATGGCAAAATTAAAAATTCAAAGATCGCAAGTTTGAAACTAAAAGGATCGCAAAAATAAAACTCAAAGAGGGGAAAGATTTAAACTCAATTGCAAGATTAAAATAAAAGTGGCAAGATTGAATCTCAAAGATCGCAAGATTGAAACCAAAGATCGAAAGTTTTAAACTCAAAAAATGGCAAGATTAAAACTCAAAGATAGCAAGATTGAATTTCAAAGATCGCAAGATTGAAACTCAAAGATCGAAAGATTAAAACCCAAAAGATCACAAAGTTTTAAAAACTAAAAATTCGCAAGTTTAAAAAACCTTAAAGTTTCGAAAGGGATTAAAAATTTGGGAGATTGCAAAAATTGAAACTCAAAGATCGCAAGTTTAAAATAAAAGATCGAAAAATTTGAAACTCAAAGATTGGCAAAAATTAAAACTCAAAGATCGAAAGATTGAAACTAAAAGTTTTGCAAGATTAAAACTCAAAGGTCGAAAGATTAAAACCCCAAAAAGGGGAAAGGGATTGAAAACTTAAAGATTGAAAGATTGAAACTCAAAGATCACAAGTTTGAAACTAAAAGATCGAAAGATTGAAACTAAAAGATCGAAAGGGATTGAAACTCAAAGTTCGCAAAAATTAAAACTAAAAGGGATCGCAAGTTTGAAACTAAAAAGATCGCATGTTTAAAATCAAAAAAGGGGGCAAGTTTTCAAACCAAAGATCGCAAATTGAAAACTAAAAGTTTCGCAAGAAAAAAACCCAAAATCGCAAAAATAAAACTAAAAGATGAAAAAGATTAAAACCCAAAAAGAATGCAGGATTAAAAACTCAAAGTTTGCAAAAATTAAAACTAAAATATGGGCAGTTTTAAAAACCAAAAGTTTCACAAGAAAAAAACCCCAATTATCGCAAGATTAAAACTCAAGATCGCAAGTTTGAAATTTAGAGATTGCAAGATTGAAACTCAAACTTGCAAGTTTGAAACCAAAAATTGCGGGATTAAAACTAAAAAGGATAGCAAGAAAAAACCCACAAGATCAAAAAGTTTAAAATTCAAAGATCGAAAAAATTGGGAAACTAAAAGGAGGGCAAGATTGCCCTCAAAGATCGCAAGACGAAACTCAAAGACGCAAGATTTAAAATCCAAAAAATTTCAAAAATTTAAAAACTCAAAGATCGCAAGATTGAAACCCCAAAGTAAGAAAAGATTGTAACTCAATGATCGCATGTTTAAAACTCAAAAATGCAAGATTAAAACTAAAAGATCACAAGATTGAAATTCAAAGATCGCAAGTTTGGGAAAATCAAAGATCGCAAAAAATGAGACCCAAAGTCGCAAGTTTGAAACTAAAAAGATCAAAGGGAAATTAAAAACTAAAAAAATCCCAGGATATAAACAAAGATCGAAAAGTTTAAAACTCAAAGCCCGCAAATTTAAACTAAAAAATAGAAAGAAAGAAAACCCAAGATCTCAAAAATTAAAATTTAAAAGATCGAAGATTAAAAAATTCAAAGATCGAAAGAATGAACCAAAAGATTGCAAATTGAAACTCAAAAAATCGAAGGATTGAAATCAAAAAAAAGAGGATTAAAAACTAAAAGATCGCAAGATTGAAATAAAAGATGGGCAAGATTAAAACCCAAAAGATCACAAGTTTTAAAAACTAAAATTTATCGAAAGGGTTTTAAAAACTCAAAGATCGCAAGTTTGAAACTTAGAGATTGCAAGTTTTAAAACTAAAAAGATCGCAAGATTGAAACTAAAAGATCGCAAGTTTGAAACTCAAAGATAGCCAAAATGAACCACAAAGAACGAAATTTTAAAAAACCAAAGATCGCAAAATTGAAACTCAAAGATAGCAAGATTAAAATCAAAGAACGCAAGACTAAAACTCAAAGATCCCCAAGATTTAAAATCAAAGATTGCAAGATTAAAACTAAAAGATCGCAAGATTAAAACCCCAAAAAGATCGCAAGTTTAAAACTCAAAGATGCAAAATTGAAACTAAAAGATCGCAAGATTAAAATTTCAAAAAGGGGAAAGATTGAAACTCAAAGTTTGAAAGTTTAAAAATTTAAAGATAGAACGATTGAAACTCAAGGATCGAAAGTTTCCCAAACTCAAAGATCGCAAGATTGAAACTCAAAGATCGAAAGATTGAAACTAAAAGATGCATGATTAAAAACTAAAAAAATCGCAAGATTAAAAATCAAAGATCAAAAAAATTGAAACTCAAAGAGGAAAGATTAAAACTCAAAGATCGAACGATTGAAACTAAAAGATCGAAAAGTTTAAAAAAATCAAAGATGGGCAAGATTGAAACCCCAAAGAAAAGCAAGATTGAAACTAAAAGATCGCAAGTTTGAAACTCAAAAATGGAAAAAAATTAAAAACTCAAAGATTGAAAAGATTCAAACTAAAAAGATAGAAAGTTTGGAACCACAAAGACGAAAGGGTTTTAAAACTAAAAAGATCGCAAAATTGAAACTCAAAGATGGAAAGATTGAAACTCGAAGATCGCAAGACTGAAACTCAAGTCGAAAAGATTTAAAATAAAAGATTGCAAGATTGAAAACTAAAAGGGGAATCCAAGATTTAAAACCAAAGATAAAAGGATTGAAACTCAAAGATAGCAAGTTTAAAAACTCAAAGACCCGCATAAATTAAAACTCAAAAATCGCAAGTTTAAAAACCAAACATAAACAAGTTTGAAATTAAAAGGGATCGCAAGATTGAAACTCAAAATAAAAACAATTGAAACTAAAAGATCGAAGTTTAAATCTCAAAATCGCGAGTTTGGGAAACTAAAAGATCCCCAAGATTTAAAATCAAAGATCGCAATGTTTAAAACTCAAAGATCGAAAAATTGAAACTAAAAGTTCGAAAAGATTGAAACTCAAAAATTGGCAAGATTGAAACTAAAATTGCAAGTTTAAACTAAAAAGATAGAAAGTTTGAATCTCAAAGTTTTTCAAGATTGAAATTAAAAAGATTCCCAAGATTGAAACTCAAAGATCGAAAATTTAAAAAACTCAAAGATAAAAGGGTTTGAAACTCAAGGATCCCCAAAAATTAAAAATCAAAGATCGCAAGTTTGAAACTAAAAGATCGCAAGATTGAAATCAAAGATCAAAAAGATTGAAACTCAAAAATCGCAAGATTGGAACTAAAAGATCGCAAGTTTTAAACTCAAAGATGCAAGAAAAAACCCCAAAATATCGAAAAGATTAAAACTAAAACCCCCCGCAAAAATTGAAACTCAAAGTTTGAAGATTAAAACTTAAAGATAGCAAGATTGAAACTAAAAAAACGCAAGATTGAAACCCCAAAAGATCACAAGATTGAAACTCAAATATCGCAAGATTGAAACTCAAAGTCGCAAAAATTAAAATCGAAGATCGCAAGATTAAAATTTCAAAGAAAAGCAAGTTTTGAAACTAAAAATCGAAAGATTAAAAACTAAAAGATCGCATGATTAAAACTAAAAAAACCCGCAAGTTTTAAAACTCATGGGATGGCAAATTGAAATTAAAAGATCGAAAGTTTTAAAACTCAAAAAAATCCCCAAGAATAAAATTTCAAAGATGGCAAGTTTTAAACTCAATTCGAAAGATTGAAACTAAAAGATGGCAAGATTAAAATTTTAAAAAAGTTTCGCAAAAAAGGAAACTAAAAGATCGCAAAAATTAAAATTTAAAAGATCGCAAGATTAAAACTAAAAGGGATCCCCTGTTTAAAACTCAAAGATCGCAAGAAAAAAACCCAAAGATCGCCAAGAATGAAACAAAAAGATCGAAAGTTTGAAACTCAAAGAAGCAAAATTTAAAAATTCAAAGATCGAAAGATTGAAACTAAAAGATCGAAAAGAATAAAACCCCAAAAAGATCGCAAAAATGAAACAAAAAGATCGCAAAAATTAAAACCAAAGAATGAGATTAAAAATTCAAAGATCGCAAGTTGAAACTAAAGATCGAAAGTTTTAAAACTCAAAGATAGCAAGATTGAAACTCAAAGATAGCAAGTTTAAAAAACCCCAAAGCCCGAAAGATTGAAATTCAAAGATCGAAAAGATTGAAACTCAAAGATCGCAAGAAAAAAACCCAAAAAGATGGCAAGTTTTAAACTAAATTTTCGCAAGTTTAAAGACTCAAAGTTAGTTAGTTAAAATTTTCGTTTGGGTTGTAGAGAGGGGAAAAATTCCCTTTGTCCCGGAAGTGTAAAGGGGGAAACGGTTTCAAAAAGGTTTGGGAAAACAATGAGGAACTAAACAAGCTGAAGAACAAGTAAGTTAATGTTTTTTTCCCTTTTGTAAAAAACCCCTAGCTATTATTTTATAAAAAATATATGTTTACTGTTGCATTTCTCCCATTATTGTTTTATTTTTGAAATTTTTGTTTTTTAATTTTTTTTTAGCTTTTTTGGCTTTTTCCCTTATAAATCGTTTTTTTTATTCGTTTTTTGGGTTTAACTGTTATTTATCAAATTTATTGAAGTTTTTATGTTTTATAACACTATAATCTATTTTTTTTTGTTGATCTTTTCCCAAAATTTTTATTTTCTAGTTTTTTTTTGTTTTTTCCCCTATAGTTTTTTTTGTCTGTTTTTTTATTTATAGTCTATTTATTCTGATATTTTTTTGTATTTATTTTATCTATTCAAACCCTATTTTTTAATTTGCTCTTTTATTAAGAAGACACGTAGCCAAAAATAAACCCTTTAACATGTTCCAAAAAACTCGCATTTTCCGAGTTACAAGATTTTTTTTTACCGGGAAAATGATGGGGAAAAATTTTAAAAATTTTTCCCCTATATGTAATATAAGGAGTTTGAAAAAAAATTTTAAAACTTTTTAAATTGGCAGAAAAAAGATAAAATTTAAATGAAAGGTTTAATTTTATTTTTCTTAGCAAAATTTGGTTTGATATGATGAGGTTGGTTTAAAAATAAACCAGGCTATAAACTTTTTAAAAAATTGAAAATAAATAACTATAAGCTTTTTGGTGTTTTTATGTTTTATAAAAATTTTCAATAAATGAAACGCAGAAAAACCCTCCTTTCAATATGTTATCAGCTGATTCTCTTTTTTTAAATATTAAAATAAAAAATCTTTTTTTTAAGTTGATTTTGTTTAAAAATAGATTAAAACAATACAACTAAAAACCCATTTTTCTAACAGAACTAGCGCGCTTCTTTCAGGAGTTAAAAATCCCGTAATAAACTCGGAAATAAAAAATTTTAAAAATTTTCGGGAAACTAGCATTTATAAAAATTTTACAAATAGTATATTAAAAAAAAATGGGTTTTAACACCCTTTAGTGGATACACCTACAAGAATAAAAAATTTAAACCCAAAAAAAAATTTTAATAGTTTAAAAATTTTTTTTGCCAAGAAATAAAAAATTTTCTTTTTAGTGGGGGAAAACGATGTGGGTTGTATTCCCTGATCACGGGGTGTCGGGGGACTAAAGTTTAATGACTCATCAAAAAATAACAACCAACAGCTATTTTATGTCGTAAGTCTAACAATTTTTTGTATCAAATTTTGGGGTAGTTAAGGGGAAATAAATTTGGGGAAAAATTTGTAAAATTGGGAATAGGTTCTTTTCTGAGGAAGACTTTTAACTTGTTTTTTAATAAATTTCAAGAAATTTTAAACAAAATTTTGGGTAAATAGTAGTAGTAAATAGATTTAACGACATTAAAAATAAAAAAGCAAAGTTATTGACCCCTTGGATAATTTCAAATATTTTGAAAAAAAAAAGACAAAAAAAAAAACCTTAATATAAAATTTCAAAAAGAAGCCCTTATGACTCAGCAAATTTTAAAATTTTTCCCAATAAATTTTTTAAAAATTTAAAAATCTAAAATTGACTTTACAAAAAAGGGTTTTTTAAATTTCCAAAAAGTTAAAAAAACTTTTAAAGGGGATGTTTCAAACAATGGAAGATTATTAAAAATTTTTAATTTGTTGCAGCAGGATAAAAATTTGAAATAAAACGAATTGAATTGGAAAATGGGACCAAAACAAAACCGGGCGTGCTATGCACAAGAAATCAAAAATTTATTTATCTCATACAGCCGGGTCTCCCAATTACATTCACTGCCAAAATTTGGGTCCGTCCCCCCAATTTTTCCCCTAAATTCTTTCTTTTTAGCCCCTCCCTCAGTAAAATAATCAAAACAGTTGCTTTTAAAATTTGAAAAAAAAAAAAGATCTACAGGTTAGGGATAATTTTACGTAAATTTTTTTTTAAAAAAACCCATGTTTTGATGAAAATTCCCCCGATTTATTGAAAATTTTAAACAATATTAGTTTCAGTAATGGTTTTTTTCCCCCCAGCCCAATTTTTTTTTTAAAATTAAGTTCTTTTGTGCCCATTTTAAAAAAGCCCAATTCATATAAATTAGAAAACCCTAAGACCGATAACCTGCTTTCTTTTTTTTCTAAATTATTTGAAAAAAAAAATGATGATAAGTTTAAATAATTTTTAAATGAAAAAAAAACCTTCAAGGGCAGAAAAACCCAATTTTTGGGTTTTATTAAAGGGAGACTACTAAAAGTGCATTAATTACGAAAACAGATTTTTTTTTAAACCGGTTTTTAAAACTCGAAAAACTAAAAATTTTTTGGCCTCTTTATTTTTTTAAAAAAAAGTTTTTTGATATGGTAAAACATAAAAATTCTTCTAAAAAAATTAAGATAGGGGAAAATTAGAGGTTTTGGCTCAAAACGGGTTTTAAAATTTTAAAATCAAAGAAAGGAGACAACAAGTAAAAATTAAAACCCACTTTAGTGTTTTCAAAAATTGTCCAAACGGGTGTCCCCCAAGGTTCTGTGACCTCAGCCCCCCCTTTTCCCCTTCATTTTTATTAATGATTTGTTAAACCCTTTAAAAACCCCCAAAGGGAAATATTATCGCTTTTGGATGACATAGCACTTTTTTATACTCACAAAACCTTTAATTCACTAAAATTTTAATCAACAATGTTTCTCTTAATACTCAGAAAATGGTGTTCTGCCAAATAAAATGCGGTTTTAATGAAAAAAAGACCAAGTTTTATAACTTTTGATTTTTTTGGTTTGATTTTACCCTCCCCCTTGATATTTCATTTCCACACCCTTTTAAATTTCCCCCCCCCAATTTTTTATGTCCCTTTGCAGCCCTTAAAAAAAGTAAAAACTATTAAATATTTGGGAATTTTGCTCGAGGGGAAAAATTGACTTTTAAAACCTCATAATTAGATTTACACGCAAAACAAAGATCAAAAATTTTAAAAAATTTTATTTTTTGAGAAATTTTTGAAACTTTGACACTTTTGAGATCACAAAATTTTTTTGCCCTTATCACTCAAAAATGCAATCCCTTTTTTACCCTGCTGGGGAGGAACATACAAAACTTTAATAGTTTAAGTTAAGAACCACGCAAAATTATTTTTTTAAGTAAAATTTTAAAAAAAAACCAAAAGAACAACTTCTTTTCCATTATTTCAAAAATTTAAAAAATTTTTCCCCCTGTCAGCATTTTTTTCTTTTTAAAAAGTTTTTGAGATTGTTTTATATCAAAGTGGGAATAGAAAAAAACAAAGCCAAACCATTTCCACAATACAAAAAAGTTTGTAAAAAAACTGTTTTAAATTACCCAAATTCAAAAAAGTTATTTTTGGGTCACTTTTTTTCAATATCTGGGAAAAAAAAAATATTTCAATCAGTTGCCATTTCAAATCAAAATAAAAAAAACTTTTCCCAAACACTTTTGCAAAGAACAATCATTTGGCTTTCTTCACAACAAGATGTAGAAAAAACTTAATTATGTCTTAGTAAAATTAAGTAGTATTTTGGGTAGTAAAAATAATTGTTATTTTTTTAAAAGAGTATTTTTTTTCTATATAAGTTTTAAATTTTAAACCCCCATTTATTAGGTTTAAATTTAAATTACCTTTTTTTTTAAAAAATTTATTTTATTATTCACTTTTTTCCCATATTTATTAAAATTTTTAAACTTCATGCATTATTTTAACTTAATCATATTACTTATACATCTATTTAATTTTATTTTCTTTTTAAAGGGGGATTATTATTTGTAATTTGTTGAAATCCAGGAATTTTTAAAAGTTGGGGGATTTTTTTTATCTAATAAGTATTCTAAATGCTAGACTCTGTCTACATTTAATGTATTTTATATTTTTTTATATTTTTTAACTGGTCCCCGCTACTGGATTTAAAATTGGGCCAAAATTTAATTTCTCGCATTTGCCATTATTGTATTGCTGCCTATTACTTATGGGAAATAAATTCATTTATTCATTTATTCATTTATTCAAAGATGGCAAGATTGAAACTCAAAGATCACAAGATTGAAACTCAAAGATCGCAAGAATTAAACTCAACGATCGCAAGATTGAAACACAAAGATCGCAAGATTGAAACTAAAAGATCACAAGATTAAAACTCAAATATCGCAAGATTAAAACTCAAAGATCGCAAGATTAAAATTTAGAGATTGCAAGATTGAAACTCAAAGATCGCAAGATTGAAACTCAAAGTTTGCAAGATTAAAACTCAAAGATCACAAGATTGAAACTCAAAGATCAAACGATTGAAACTCAAAGATCGCAAGATTGAAACTCAAAGATCGCAAGATTGAAACTCAAAAATGGCAAGATTGAAACTCAAAGATAGCAAGATTGAATCTCAAAGATTGCAAGATTGAAACTTAAAGATTGCAAGATTGAAACTCAAAGATCGCAAGATTAAAACTCAAAGATCGAACGATTAAAACTCAAGGATCGCAAGATTGAAACTCAAAGATCGCATGATTGAAACTCAAAGATCACAAGATTGAAATTCAAAGATCGCAAGATTGAAAATCAAAGATCGCAAGAATGAGACCCAAAGATCGCAAGATTGAAACTCAAAGATCGAAGGATTGAAACTCAAAAAATGCAGGATATAAACTCAAAGATCGCAAGATTGAAACTCAAAGATCGCAAGATTTAAACTAAAAAATAGCAAGATAGAAACCCAAAGATCTCAAGATTGAAACTAAAAGATCGCAAGATTGAAAATCAAAGATCGCAAGAATGAGACCCAATGATTGCAAGATTGAAACTCAAAGATCGAAGGATTGAAACTCAAAGAATGCAGGATTGAAACTCAAAGATCGCAAGATTGAAACTCAAAGATCGCAAGATTGAAACCAAAAGATCACAAGATTAAAACTCAAATATCGCAAGATTAAAACTCAAAGATCGCAAGATTGAAACTTAGAGATTGCAAGATTGAAACACAAAGATCGCAAGATTGAAACTCAAAGATCGCAAGATTGAAACTCAAAGATAGCCAGATTGAACCACAAAGATCGCAAGTTTAAAACTCAAAGATCGCAAAATTGAAACTCAAAGATGGCAAGATTGAAACTCAAAGAACGCAAGACTGAAACTCAAAGATCGCAAGATTTAAAATCAAAGATTGCAAGATTGAAACTCAAAGATCGCAAGATTGAAACTCAAAGATCGCAAGATTGAAACTCAAAGATCGCAAAATTGAAACTCAAAGATCGCAAGATTTAAACTCAAAAATGGCAAGATTGAAACTCAAAGATTGCAAGATTCAAACTCAAAGATCGAACGATTGGAACTCAAGGATCGCAAGATTTAAACTCAAAGATCGCAAGATTGAAACTCAAAGATCGCAAGATTGAAACTCAAAGATCGCATGATTGAAACTCAAAAATCGCAAGATTGAAACTCAAAGATCACAAGATTGAAATTCAAAGATCGCAAGATTGAAACTCAAAGATCGAACGATTGAAACTCAAAGATCGCAAGATTGAAACTCAAAGATCGCAAGATTGAAACTCAAAGATCGCAAGATTGAAACTCAAAGATCGCAAGATTGAAACTCAAAAATGGCAAAATTGAAACTCAAAGATTGCAAGATTCAAACTCAAAGATAGCAAGATTGAACCACAAAGATCGCAAGTTTAAAACTCAAAGATCGCAAAATTGAAACTCAAAGATGGCAAGATTGAAACTCGAAGATCGCAAGACTGAAACTCAAAGATCGTAAGATTTAAAATCAAAGATTGCAAGATTGAAACTCAAAGATCGCAAGATTTAAACTCAAAGATAGCAAGATTGAAACTCAAAAATGGCAAGATTGAAACTCAAAGATTGCAAGATTCAAACTCAAAGATAGCAAGATTGAATCTCAAAGATTTCAAGATTGAAACTTAAAGATTGCAAGATTGAAACTCAAAGATCGCAAGATTAAAACTCAAAGATCAAACGATTGAAACTCAAGGATCGCAAGATTGAAACTCAAAGATCGCAAGATTGAAACTCAAAGATCGCTAGATTGAAACTCAAAGATCGCAAGATTGAAACTCAAAAATCGCAAGATTGGAACTCAAAGATCGCAAGATTTAAACTCAAAGATCGCAAGATTAAAACTCAAATATCGCAAGATTGAAACTCAAAAATCGCAAGATTGAAACTCAAAGATCGCAAGATTGAAACTTAAAGATAGCAAGATTGAAACTCAAAGATCGCAAGATTGAAACTCAAAGATCACAAGATTGAAACTCAAATATCGCAAGATTGAAACTCAAAGATCGCAAGATTAAAACTCGAAGATCGCAAGATTGAAATTCAAAGATAGCAAGTTTGAAACTAAAAGATCGCAAGATTGAAACTCAAAGATCGCATGATTGAAACTCAAAAATCGCAAGATTTAAACTCATAGATGGCAAGATTGAAATTCAAAGATCGCAAGATTTAAACTCAAAGATCGCAAGAATAAAACTCAAAGATGGCAAGATTTAAACTCAATTCGCAAGATTGAAACTCAAAGATGGCAAGATTGAAACTCAAAGATCGCAAGATTGAAACTCAAAGATCGCAAGAATTAAACTCAAAGATCGCAAGATTGAAACTCAAAGATCGCATGATTGAAACTCAAAGATCGCAAGAATGAAACCCAAAGATCGCAAGAATGAAACTAAAAGATCGCAAGATTGAAACTCAAAGCATGCAGGATTAAAACTCAAAGATCGCAAGATTGAAACTCAAAGATCGCAAGAATGAAACCCAAAGATCGCAAGAATGAAACTAAAAGATCGCAAGATTGAAACTCAAAGAATGCAGGATTGAAACTCAAAGATCGCAAGATTGAAACTCAAAGATCGCAAGATTTAAACTCAAAGATAGCAAGATTGAAACTCAAAGATAGCAAGATTGAAACTCAAAGATCGCAAGATTGAAATTCAAAGATCGCAAGATTGAAACTCAAAGATCGCAAGAATAAAACTCAAAGATGGCAAGATTTAAACTAAATTCGCAAGATTAAGACTCAAAGATGGCAAGATTGAAACTCAAAGATCGCAAGATTGAAACTCAAAGATCGCAAGAATTAAACTCAAAGATCGCAAGATTGAAACACAAAGATCGCAAGATTGAAACTAAAAGATCACAAGATTAAAACTCAAATATCGCAAGATTACAACTCAAAGATCGCAAGATTAAAATTTAGAGATTGCAAGATTGAAACTCAAAGATCGCAAGATTGAAACTCAAAGTTTGCAAGATTAAAACTCAAAGATCACAAGATTGAAACTCAAAGATCAAACGATTGAAACTCAAAGATCGCAAGATTGAAACTCAAAGATCGCAAGATTGAAACTCAAAGATCGCAAGATTGAAACTCAAAGATCGCAAGATTGAAACTCAAAGATCGCAAAATTGAAACTCAAAGATCGCAAGATTGAAACTCAAAAATGGCAAGATTGAAACTCAAAGATAGCAAGATTGAATCTCAAAGATTGCAAGATTGAAACTTAAAGATTGCAAGATTGAAACTCAAAGATCGCAAGATTAAAACTCAAAGATCGAACGATTAAAACTCAAGGATCGCAAGATTGAAACTCAAAGATCGCAAGATTGAAACTCAAAGATCGCAAGATTGAAACTCAAAGATCGCAAGATTGAAACTCAAAGATCGCAAGATTGAAACTCAAAGATCGCAAGATTGATACTCAAAGATCGCAAGATTGAAACTCAAATATCGCAAGATTGAAACTCAAAAATCGCAAGATTGAAACTCAAAGATCGCAAGATTGAAACTTAAAGATAGCAAGATTGAAACTCAAAGATCGCAAGATTGAAACTCAAAGATCGCAAGATTGAACTTCAAAGATCTCAAGATTGAAACTCAAAGATCGCAAGATTAAAACTCGAAGATCGCAAGATTGAAATTCAAAGATAGCAAGTTTGAAACTAAAAGATCGCAAGATTGAAACTTAAAGATCGCAAGATTTAAACTCAAAGATCGCAAGATTGAAACACAAAGATCGCAAGATTGAAACTAAAAGATCACAAGATTAAAACTCAAATATCGCAAGATTAAAACTCAAAGATCGCAAGATTAAAATTTAGAGATTGCAAGATTGAAACTCAAAGATCGCAAGATTGAAACTCAAAGTTTGCAAGATTAAAACTCAAAGATCACAAGATTAAAATTCAAAGATCGCAAGATTGAAACTCAAAGATCAAACGATTGAAACTCAAAGATCGCAAGATTGAAACTCAAAGATCGCAAGATTGAAACTCAAAGATCGCAAGATTGAAACTCAAAGATCGCAAGATTGAAACTCAAAGATCGCAAAATTGAAACTCAAAGATCGCAAGATTGAAACTCAAAAATGGCAAGATTGAAACTCAAAGATAGCAAAATTGAATCTCAAAGATTGCAAGATTGAAACTTAAAGATTGCAAGATTGAAACTCAAAGATCGCAAGATTAAAACTCAAAGATCGAACGATTAAAACTCAAGGATCGCAAGATTGAAACTCAAAGATCGCAAGAATAAAAATCAAAGATGGCAAGATTTAAACTCAATTCGCAAGATTAAAACTCAAAGATGGCAAGATTGAATCTCAAAGATCGCAAGACTGAAACTCAAAGATCGCAAGAATTAAACTCAAAGATCACAAGATTGAAACTCAAAGATCGCATGATTGAAACTCAAAGATCGCAAGATTCAAACTTAAAGATTGCAAGATTGAAACTCAAAGATCGCAAGAATGAAACCCAAAGATCGCAAGAATGAAACTAAAAGATCGCAAGATTGAAACTTAAAGATCGCAAGATTGAAACTCAAAGATCGCATGATTGAAACTCAAAGATCGCAAAATTGAAACTCAAAGATCGCAAGATTGAAACTCAAAAATGGCAAGATTGAAACTCAAAGATTGCAAGATTCAAACTCAAAGATAGCAAGATTAAAACTCAAATATCAAACGATTTGAAACTCAAGGGATCGCAAGATGAAAACTCAAAGATCGCAAGATTGAAAATCAAAGATCGCAAGATTGAAACTCAAAGATCGCAAGATTGAAACTCAAAGATCGCAAGATTGAAACTCAAAGATCGCAAGATTGAAACTAAAAGATCGCAAGATTAAAACTCAAATATCGCAAGATTGAAACTCAAAAATCGCAAGATTGAAACTCAAAGATCACAAGATTGAAACTTAAAGATAGCAAGATTGAAACTCAAAGATCGCAAGATTGAAAACTCAAAGATCACAAGATTGAAAACTCAAATATCGCAAGATTGAAACTCAAAGATCGCCAAGATTAAAACTCGAAGATCGCAAGATTGAAATTCAAAGATAGCAAGTTTGAAACTAAAAGATCGCAAGAATTGAAACTCAAAGATCGCATGATTGAAACTCAAAAATCGCAAGATTTAAACTCATAGATGGCAAGATTGAAATTCAAAGATCGCCAAGATTGAAAACTCAAAGATCGCAAGAATAAAACTCAAAGATGGCAAGATTTAAACTCAATTCGCAAGATTGAAACTCAAAGATGGCAAGAATTGAAACTCAAAGATCGCAAGATTGAAACTCAAAGATCACAAGAATTAAACTCAAAGATCGCAAGATTGAAACTCAAAGATCGCATGATTGAAACTCAAAGATCGCAAGAATGAAACCCAAAGATCGCAAGAATGAAACTAAAAGATCCCAAGATTGAAACTCAAAGCATGCAGGATTAAACTCAAAGATCGCAAGATTGAAACTCAAAGATCGCAAGAATGAAACCCAAAGATCGCAAGAATGAAACTCAAAGATCGCAAGATTGAAACTCAAAGATCGCAAGATTTAAACTCAAAGATAGCAAGATTGAAACTCAAAGATAGCAAGATTGAAACTCAAAGATCGCAAGATTGAAATTCAAAGATCGCAAGATTGAAACTCAAAGATCGCAAGAATAAAACTCAAATATGGCAAGATTTAAACTCAATTCGCAAGATTAAGACTCAAAGATGGCAAGATTGAAACTCAAAGATCGCAAGATTGAAACTCAAAGATCGCAAGAATTAAACTCAAAGATCGCAAGATTGAAACACAAAGATCGCAAGATTGAAACTAAAAGATCACAAGATTAAAACTCAAATATCGCAAGATTAAAACTCAAAGATCGCAAGATTAAAATTTAGAGATTGCAAGATTGAAACTCAAAGATCGCAAGATTGAAACTCAAAGTTTGCAAGATTAAAACTCAAAGATCACAAGATTGAAATTCAAAGATCGCAAGATTGAAACTCAAAGATCAAACGATTGAAACTCAAAGATCGCAAGATTGAAACTCAAAGATCGCAAGATTGAAACTCAAAGATCGCAAGATTGAAACTCAAAGATCGCAAGATTGAAACTCAAAGATCGCAAATTGAAACTCAAAGATCGCAAGATTGAAACTCAAAAATGGCAAGATTGAAACTCAAAAATTGCAAGATTTAAACTCAAAGATAGCAAGATTGAATCTCAAAGATTGCAAGACTGAAACCTAAAGATTGCAAGATTGAAACTCAAAGATCGCAAGATTAAAACTCAAAGATCGAACGATTAAAACTCAAGGATCGCAAGATTGAAACTCAAAGATCGCAAGATTGAAACTCAAAGATCGCAAGATTGAAACTCAAAGATCGCAAGATTGAAACTCAAAGATCGCAAGATTGAAACTCAAAGATCGCAAGATTGATACTCAAAGATCGCAAGATTGAAACTCAAATATCGCAAGATTGAAACTCAAAAATCGCAAGATTGAAACTCAAAGATCGCAAGATTGAAACTTAAAGATAGCAAGATTGAAACTCAAAGATCGCAAGATTGAAACTCAAAGATCGCAAGATTGAACTTCAAAGATCTCAAGATTGAAACTCAAAGATCACAAGATTATAACTCAAAGATCGCAAGATTGAAACTCAAAGATCGCAAGATTAAAACTCGAAGATCGCAAGATTGAAATTCAAAGATAGCAAGTTTGAAACTAAAAGATCGCAAGATTGAAACTTAAAGATCGCAAGATTTAAACTCATAGATGGCAAGATTGAACCACAAAGATCGCAAGTTTAAAACTCAAAGATCGCAAAATTGAAACTCAAAGATGGCAAGATTGAAACTCGAAGATCGCAAGACTGAAACTCAAAGATCGTAAAGATTTAAAATCAAAGATTGCAAGATTGAAACTCAAAGATCGCAAGATTTAAACTCAAAGATAGCAAGATTGAAACTCAAAGATAGCAAGTTTGAAACCTAAAAGATCGCATGATTGAAAACTCAAAAATCGCAAGATTGAAACTCAAACATCACAAGATTGAAATTCAAAGATCGCAAGATTGAAACTCAAAGATCAAACAATTGAAACTCAAAGGATCGCAAGATTAAATCTCAAAGATCGCAAAGATTGAAACTCAAAGATCGCAAGATTGAAACTCAAAGATCGCATGATTGAAACTCAAAGATCGCAAAATTGAAACTCAAAGATCGCAAGATTGTAACTCAAAAATGGCAAGATTGAAACTCAAGATTTTCAAGATTCAAACTCAAAGATAGCCAAAATTGAATCTCAAAGATTTCAAAATGAAACTTTTAAAAATTGGGAAGAAAGGGGAAAATCAAAAAAATCGCAAAATTAAAACTCAAAGATCAAAACGATTTAAACTCAAGGGTCGCAAGATTGGGGGAAAATCAAAGGGTCGCAAAATTAAAATCAAAGATCGCAAATTTTTAAAATCAAAAAAGGCAAAATTGAAAAAATCAAAGATTGCAAGATTCCCAAATCAAAGATAGCAAGATTTAATCTCAAAAATTTCCCAAAATTGAAACTTAAAGGGTGCAAGATTGAAAAATCAAAGATCCCCAAGATTGAAACTCAAAAATCACAAAATTTAAAAATCAAATATCGGGAAATTGAAACCAAAGGGTCGCAAAATTAAAACTCGAAGATCGCAAGATTTAAAATTTAAAGTAGCAAGTTTGAAACTAAAAGATCGCAAGATTTTAAAAATCAAAGAAGGGAGAAATTAAACTCAAAAATCGCAAGATTTAAAATCATAGATGGGAAGATTTTAAATTCAAAGATCCCCCAAGATTTAAAATCAAAGATCGCAAAAATAAAACTCAAAAAAGGCAAAAATTTAAACTCAAATTTGCAAGATTGAAAATCAAAGATGGCAAGATTGAAAAAAAAGGGTCGCAAGATTGAAAATCAAAGATCGCAAAAATTAAAAATCAAAAATCGCAAGATTGAAACTCAAAGATCGCATGATTGAAAAAACCCAAAAATCGCAAGAATTTAAACCCCCAAAAATCGCAAGAATGAAACTTTAAAAAATCGCAAATTTGAAACCAAAACATGGGGGAGGATTAAAAAATCAAAAATTTGCAAGATTTAAATCAAAGATCGCAAGAATGAAAACCCAAAAATCGCAAGAATGAAACAAAAAAATCCAAGATTGAAACTCAAAGAATGCAGGAATTTAAATTCAAAGGGTCGCAAAATTTAAACTCAAAGATCGAAATATTTTAAATCAAAGATAGCAAGATTGAAACTCAAAAATAGCAAAATTGAAACTCAAAGAAACGAAGATTGAAATTTAAAGATTCGCAAGATTGAAAAAACCAAAAATCGCAAAAAAAAAAACTCAAAGATGGCAAGAATTTTAAAATAAATTCGCAAGATTAAAACTCAAAGATGGGAAGATTGAAACTCAAAAATCGCAAGATTTAAAAATCAAAGTTTGCAAGAATTAAAAAAAAAAAAATCAAAGATCCAAAAATTTAAACACAAAAATGCAAGATTGAAAAATAAAAGATCACAAGATTAAAACTCAAAAATCGCAAGATTAAAAAACTCAAAAAATCGCAAGAATTTAAAAAATTTTGAGATTGCAAGATTGAAAAACAAAGATTTGCAAAAATTTTAAAAATCAAAATTTGCAAGATTAAAACTTTTTAAAAAATCACAAGATTGAAACCCCAAAAATCAAACGATTGAAAAATCAAAAATCGCAAGATTGAAACTAAAGATCGCAAGATTGAAACTCAAAATCGCAAGGAAATTTAAAAATCAAAAAAATCGCAAAATTGAAACTCAAAAATCGCAAAATTGAAAAATCAAAAATCGCAAATTTTAAAAAAATCAAAAAAGGGAAATTTAAATCAAAGATAGCAAGATTTGAATCTCCCAAAAATTGCAAGATTGAAACTTAAAATTGCAAGATTGAAAAACCCAAAAATCGCAAGATTAAAACTCAAAGATCTGAACCCATTAAAACTCAAGGATCGCAAGAAAGAAAAAATCAAAGATCGCAAGATTAAACTCAAAGATCGCAAAATTTTAAACTCAAAATCGCAAAATTGAAAAATCAAAAATCGCAAAGATTGAAAACCAAAAATCGCAAGATTGATACTCAAAAATCGCAAGATTGAAACTTAAAAAATCGCAAAATTTAAACTCAAAAATCGCAAGATTGAAAATAAAGATCGCAAGATTGAAACTTAAAGATGCAAAAAATTGAAACTCAAAAAATCGCAAGATTTAAAAAAACCCAAAGGGTCGCCAAAAATTGAACTTCAAAGATCTCAAGATTGAAACTCAAAGATCGCAAAATTTAAAAAATCGAAATCGCAAAATTGAAATTCAAAGAAAACAAGTTTTGAAACTAAAAGATCGCAAGATTGAAACTTAAAATCGCAAGATTTAAACTCAAATATCGCAAAATTGAAACACAAAAATCGCAAGATTGAAACTAAAAGATTTACAAGAATTTAAAAATCAAAAAAATCGCAAATTAAAACTCATAGATCGAAAAATTAAAAATTTTGAGTTGCAAGATTTTTAAATCAAAGATCGCCCAAAATTGAAACTCAAAGTTTGCAAAATTAAAACTCAAAAACCCCAAGATTAAAAAATTTAAAAAATCGCAAGAAATTTAAAAAATCAAAGATTTAAACCCATTTTAAACTCAAAGATCGCAAGATTTAAACTCAAAGATCGCAAAATTGAAAAACCAAAAAATCGCAAAATTGAAAAATCAAAGATCGCAAGAAATTTAAAATCCCCAAAATCGCAAAAATTTAAACTCAAAAAATCGCAAGATTGAAAAATCAAAAAGGCAAGATTGAAACTCAAAGATAAGGGAAAATTGAATCTCAAAGATTGCAAGATTGAAAAAATTAAAGATTTCAAGATTGAAATCAAAAAATCGCAAGATTAAAACACAAAGATCGAACGATTAAAATTTAAGGATCGCAAGATTGAAATCAAAGATCGCCAAAAATAAAAATCAAAGATGGCAAGATTTAAAATCAATTTGCAAAATTAAAAACCAAAGGGTGGCAAAATTTAATCTCCAAAAACGAAGACTGAAAAATCAAAGATCGCAAGAATTAAAAATCAAAGATCAAAATTGAAACTCAAAATCGCATGATTGAAACTCAAAGATCGCAAGATTCAAACTTAAAAATTGCCCAAAATTGAAAATCAAAAATCCCCAAGAAAAGAAAACCCAAAAATCGCCAAAAATGAAACTAAAGATCGCAAGATTGAAACTTTTAAAAATCGAAAAATTGAACTCAAAGATCGCATGATTTAAACTCAAAGGGTCGCAAAAATTTAAACTCAAAAAATCGCAAGATTGAAAATCCCAAAAGGGAAGATTGAAAATCAAAAAATTTTCAAGATTCAAACTCCCAAAAATCCCCCAAGATTAAAACTCAAAAAATCAAAAAGATTGAAAACTCAAAGGGTCGCAAGTTTGAAAAATCAAAGATGCAAAATTTTAAAACTTTAAAGACGCAAGATTTTAAACTCCCAAAAACGCAAGATTAAACTCAAAGTCGCAAGATTTAAACTAAAAATCGCAAAAATTTAAAAATAAAAATCGCAAGATTAAAACTTTAAATTCGCAAGATTTGAAAAATCAAAAAACGCCAAAATTGAAACTCCCAAAAATTTACAAGATTGAAACTTAAAAAATAGCAAGATTGAAACTCAAAGATCGCAAGATTGAAACCAAAAAATCACAAGATTTAAACTTTAAATATGCAAATTGGGAAAATCAAAGTCGCAAGATTAAAAATCGAAGATCGCAAGAAATTTAAATTCAAGGGAAAAGCCCAAATTTGAAACTAAAAAAATCGCAAGATTGAACTCAAAGATCGCATGATTGAAACTCAAAATTTGCAAAAATTTAAACTCATAAAATGGCAAAATTGAAATTCAAAGATCGCAAGATTTAAAAATCAAAAATCGCAAGAAAAAAACTCAAAAAATGGCAAGATTTTAAAAATCAATTCGCAAGATTGAAACTCAAAGATGGGAAAAATTGAAAAATCAAAGATCGCAAAAATTTAAACTCAAAGATCACAAGAATTAAAAATTTAAAGATCGCAAGATTGAAACTCAAAGATCGCCAAAGATTTTAAACTCAAAGATCGCAGAATGAAACCCCCAAAAATGAAAATGAAACTAAAAAATCCCAAGATTGAAACCCCAAAGCATGCCGGAAATTTAAAAATTTAAAGATCGCAAAATTGAAAAATCAAAGATCGCAAGAAGAAACCCCAAAAATTTGCAAGAATGAAACTCAAAAAATCGGGAAGAATTTAAACTCAAAGATCGCAAGATTTTTAAAATCAAAAGATACAAGATTGAAAATCAAAAATAGCAAATTGAAACTCAAAAATCGCAAGATTGAAATTCAAAAATCGCAAGATTGAAACTCAAAGATCGCAAAAAAAATAAAAATCCAAAAATGGCAAGATTTTAAACCCCCCCAATTTTCGCAAGATTAAGACTCAAAGATGCAAGATTGAAACTCAAAAACGGGAAGATTGAAACTCAAAGATCGCAAAAATTAAACTCAAAGATCGCAAGATTGAAACACAAAGAACGCAAAATTTAAACTAAAAGATCAACCCAAATTAAAACTCAAAAAAGCAAAATTAAAACCAAAGATTTGCAAGATTAAAATTTTTAAAATTGCAAAATTGAAACTCAAAGAACGCAAGATTGAAAAACCCAAAATTTTCAAGATTTTAAAAAAAAAAATCACAAAAATTTGAAATTTTAAAATCGCAAGAATTTAAACTCAAAAAATCAAACGATTGAAAAATCAAAGATTTGCAAGATTGAAACTCAAAGATCGCAAGATTGAAACTCAAAATCGCAAGATTGAAACTCAAAGATCGCAAGATTGAAACTCAAAGACGCAAAATTGAAAATCAAAGATCGCAAGATTTAAACTCAAAAATGGCAAGATTGAAACTCAAAGATTGCAAGATTTAAAAAACCCAAAGGGTAGCAAAATTGAATCTCAAAGATTTCAAAAATTGAAACCCAAAGATTGCAAAATTGAAAAAACCCAAAAAATCGAAGAATTTAAAAATCAAAGATCGAACGATTAAAAATCAAGGATCGCAAGATTGGGAAAATCAAAGATCGCAAGATTGAAATCAAAAATCGAAGATTTTAAAATCAAAGATCGCAAGATTGAAACTCAAAGATTGGGAAAATTGAAAAATCAAAGATCGCAAGAAATTTATACTCAAAAAATGCAAAATTGAAAATCAAAAATCGCCCCAAAATTTTAAACTCAAAATCGCAAAATTGAAAATCAAAAAATTTGCAAGAATTTAAACTTAAAGGGTAGCAAGATTTAAACTCAAAAAATTTGCAAGATTGAAACTCAAAGATCGCAAATTGGGAAATTCAAAGATCCCAAGATTGAAAATCAAAGAAACACAAGATTAAAAAACTCAAAAAATCGCAAGATTGAAATTTAAAGATCGCAAGATTAAAACTTTGAAGATCGCAAGATTGAAATTCAAAGATAGCAAGTTTGAAACAAAAAATCGCAAAATTGAAACTTAAAAAATCGCAAGATTTTTAAACTCATAGAAAGGCAAGATTGAACCACCCAAAAATCGCAAGTTTAAAACTCAAAAATCGCAAAAAATTTAAACTCAAAGTGGCAAGATTGAAAAATCGAAGATCGCAAGACGAAACTCAAAGATCTGATTTAAAAAACAAAAATTGCAAGATTGAAAATCAAAAACGCAAGATTTTTAAAATCAAAGATAGCAAGATTGAAAATCAAAGATAGCAAGTTTTAAACTCAAAGATCGCAGAAAAGAAACTCAAAAAACCCCAAAAATTTAAAATCAAAAAATCCAAAATTGAAATTCAAAGACCCCCCCAAAATTGCCCCAAAGATCAAAAAATTTAAACTCAAAAATCGCAAGATTAAATCTCAAAGATCCCCAAAGGGTTGGAAAATCAAAGATCGCAAGATTGAAAAATCAAAGATCGCATGAATTTAAACCAAAGATCGCAAAATTGAAAAACCAAAAAACGCAAGATTGAAACTCCCAAAAAAAAAAGGCAAAATTGAAACTCAAATTTTTCAAGATTCAAACTCAAAGATAGCAAAATTGAAATCTCAAAAATTTCAAAATTGAAACTTAAAAAAATTGCAAGATTGAAACTCAAAAATCGCAAAAATTTAAAAATCAAAAAAATCAAACGATTTAAACTCAAGGATCGCAAAATTGAAACTTAAAAATAGAAAATTGAAATCAAAGAAACGCAAAATTTAAACTCAAAAAAAACACCCAAAATTGAAACTCAAATATCGCAAGATTGAAACTCAAAGTCGCAAATTAAAACTCGAAGATCGCAAGATTGAAATTCAAAGATAGCAAATTTGAAACTAAAAGTCGCAAGATTTTAAACTCAAAGATCCCCATGATTGAAACTCAAAAACGCAAGATTTAAACTCCTAGATTGGGAAGATTGAAAAATTTAAAGATCGCAAGATTAAACCAAAGATCGCAAGAAAAAAACTCAAAGATGGCAAGATTTAAAATCAATTCGCAAAATTTTAAACTCAAAGAAAGGGGGAAAAATTGGGAAAATCAAAAATCGCAAGATTTTTAAATTTTAAAAAAAACGCAAGAATTTAAAATCAAAAAACGCAAGATTGAAACTCAAAGTGCATGATTGAAAAATCAAAGATCGCAAGAATGAAAACCCCAAAAATCGCAAGAATGAAAAATAAAAGAAGGGAAGATTTAACTCAAAAACCCTGCAGAAATTAAAAAATTTAAAAATCGCAAAAAAATTTAAACTCAAAGATGAAGAAAAGAAAACCCAAAAATCGCAAGAATGAAACTAAAAAACGCAAGATTGAAACTCAAAAAATGCGGATTTGGGAAAATTTAAAAATCGCAAGATTGAAAACCCCAAAGATCGCAAGATTAAAATCAAAAAATCGCAAGATTGAAATTCAAAGAAACGCAAGATTGAAAAATCAAAAAATCGCAAGAATAAAACTCAAAGATGGCAGATTTAAAAAATCAAATTTGCAAGATTAAAACCCCAAAAATGGGAAGATTGAAACTCAAAAAATCGCCCAAAATTGAAACTCAAAGATCGCAAGAATTAAACCAAAAAATCGCAAGATTGAAACACAAAAATCCCCAAGATTGAAAATAAAAATCACAAGATTAAAAAATCAAATATCGCAAGGGTTAAAAAAATCCCCCAAATCGCAAAATTAAAAAATTAGAGATTTTCAAGATTTAAATTCCAAAAAATTTGCAAAATTGAAACTCAAAAATTTTCAAGATTAAAAAATCCCAAAAAATCACAAGATTGAAAATCAAAAATCAAACGATTTAAAATAAAAATCGCAAGATTGAAAATCAAAGATCGCAGATTGAAATCAAAAATCGCAAGAATTTAAACTCAAAGATCGCAAGATTTTAAATCAAAAATCGCAAAATTTAAACTCAAAAATCGGGAAAATTGAAACTCAAAAAAAAGGGAAATTGAAATCAAAGATAGCAAGATTTTAAACTCAAAGATTTTCAAAATTTAAACTAAAGATGCCCAAAATTGAAAAATCAAAGATCGCAAGATTTGGGAAAATCAAAGATCGCAAGATTGAAACTCAAAGAACGCAAGATTGAAATCAAAGATCGCAAGATTGATAATCAAAGATCGCAAATTTAAACTCAAATATCGCAAAATTTAAACTAAAAAAACGCAAGATTTAAAAATCAAAGATCGCAAGATTGGAAAAATTAAAGATAGCAAGATTGAAACTCAAAGATCGCAGATTTAAACCCCAAAAATCGCAAGATTTAACTTCAAAGATTCCCAAAATTGAAAATCAAAGATCGCAAAATTAAAACTCGAAGAAACGCAAGATTGGGAAAATTTAAAAAATAGCAAGTTTGAAAAATAAAAAATCGCCCAAAATTTAACTTAAAAATCGCAAGATTCAAACCCCAAAATCGCAAGATTGAAACACAAAGAAACGCAAAATTGAAATAAAAGATCACAAGATTAAAATAAATATGCAAGATTTAAAAATCAAAAATTTGCAAAAATTAAAATTTAGAGATTGCAAGATTTAAACTCAAAGATCGCAAAATTGAAACTCAAAGTTTGGGAAGATTAAAATCAAAGATAAAAAGATTAAAATTCAAAAAATCGCAAGATTGAAAATCAAAGTCAAAACGATTTAAACCCCCAAAGATCGCAAAATTGAAAAATCAAAAAATCCCCAAGATTTAAACTCAAAGATCGAAGTTTGAAAATCAAAGATCGCAAGAAAAGAAACTCAAAGATCGCAAATTGAAAATCAAATATCGAAAAATTTAAAATCAAAAATGGCAAGATTTTTTAAATCCCAAAAATAGCAAGATTTGGAAAAATTTAAAGATTGCAAAAATTTAAAATTAAAGATTGCAAGATTGAAAATCAAAAATCGCAATTTAAAAATCAAAATCGAACGATTAAAACTCAAAGGGTCGAAAATTAAAAAACCCAAAAATCAAAAAATTGAAAATCAAAGATCCCCAAGATTGAAACTCCCAAAGATCGCAAGATTTAAACTCAAAAAATCCCCAAGATTGAAACTCAAAGGGTCGCAAGATTGATACTCAAAAATCGCAAGATTTAAACTCAAATATCGCAAGGGTTGAAAACTCAAAAAAACGCAAGATTGAAACTCAAAAAATCGCAAAATTGAAACTTTTAAAAATAAACAAGTTGAAACTCAAAAATCGCAAAATTTAAATCAAAGATCGGGGGAAAATTGAACTTCAAAGATCTCAGATTGAAACCAAAGATCACAAAATTGGGAAAATCAAAGGAAAATTTCAAAAATTTAAACTCAAAAATCGCAAAAGAAAACTCGAAGATCGCAAGATTGAAATTCAAAGATAGCAAGTTTTAAACTAAAAGTCGCAAGATTGAAACTTAAAGATCGCAAATTTTAAAAACCCAAAATGGCAAGTTGAAAATTCAAAGATCGCAAAATTGAAATCAAAAATCGGGGAAAATAAAAACAAAGATGGCAAGATTTAAAAATCAATTCGCAAGAAATTAAAAAATCAAAGATGGCAAAAATTGAAACTCAAAGATCGCAAGGAAAGAAAAAACAAAGATCGCAAGAATTAAAAAATCAAAGATCACAAGATTGAAAATCAAAGATCGCATGGGTTTAAACTAAAGACCCCAAGATTCAAACTCAAAGATGCAAAATTTAAACTCAAAGATCGCAGGGAAAGAAACCCCAAAAATGCAAGAATGAAACTAAAAGATCGCAAGATTGAAAACCCCCAAAACCCAAAAATTTAAACTCAAAAAATCCCCATGATTGAAACTCAAAAAATCGCAAAAAATTTAAAAATCAAGGATCGCAAGATTGAAAAATCAAAAATGGCAAGATTGAAACTCAAAAATTGCAAGATTTTAAAATCCCAAAAATAGCAAGGGTTGAATCTCAAAGATTTTAAAAATTGAAAATTAAAAATTGCAAGATTGAAAAATCAAAATCGGGAAGATTAAAACCAAATATCAAACGATTGAAAAATCAAAGATCGCAAGGGTTGAAACTTCCCCAAAAATCGCAAGATTGAAACTCAAAGATCGCAAGATTGAAAAATCAAAAAACCCCAAGATTGAAAAATCAAAGATTTCCAAAAATTGGAAATCATAATCGCAAGATTTTAAACTCAAAGATCGCAAGATTAAAAAAATCAAATTTTCCCCAAGATTGAAACTCAAAAATGCAAATTGAACTCAAAGATCGCCCCAAAAATTGAAAATTTAAAAATGCAAAATTGAAAATCAAAAAATCGCAAGATTGAAAATTTAAAAATCCCCAAAAAATTGAAATCAAATACGCAAGATTGAAACTAAAGATAGAAAATTAAAAATCGAAAAATCGCAAGATTTAAATTCAAAGATAGCAAGTTTGGGAAAAATAAAAGATCGCAAAATTAAACTCAAAGATCGCATGATTAAAATCAAAAATCGCAAAAATTAAACTCATAGATTGGGAAGAATAATTCAAAGATCGCAAGGGGGGGTTGAAACTCAAAGATTTGCAAGAATAAAACTCAAAGATGGGAAAATTTAAATCAAATTTGCAAGATTTTAAACTCAAAGATCGCATGATTGAAACCAAAGATCGCAAGAATGAAACCCCAAAAATCGCAAGAATGAAACTTTTAAAAAATGCAAGAAATTTAAATCAAAACATGCAAGGGTTTAAAAATCAAAGATCGCAAGATTGAAAAATCAAAGATCGCAAAATAAACCCAAAGACGCAAGAATGAAACTAAAAAAATCGCAAGGTTTTTAAAATCAAAGAATGCGGATTGAAATCAAAGATCGCAAGATTGAAAAATCAAAGATCCCCAAGATTTTTAAACTCAAAAGGAAGCAAAAAAATTTAAAATCAAAGATGCAAAAATTGAAACTTTAAAGATCGCAAGATTGAAAAATTTAAAGATCGCAAAAATTGAAACTCAAAGATCGCAAGAAAAAAAACTCAAAGATTGGGAAGATTTAAACTCAAAACGCAAAATTAAGACTCAAAATGGCAAGATTGAGAAAATCAAAGATCGCAAGATTTAAACTCAAAGAAAACGCAAGAATTAAACTCAAGATCGAAGATTGAAAAACAAAGGGAAAGCAGGGGTTGAAAATCAAAATCGCAAGATTTGAAACTCAAAGATCGCAAGATTTAAACCCCAAAGATAGCAAGATTGAAAAATAAAAGATCACAAGAAATTTAAAATCA
The DNA here is from genome assembly GCA_035578905.1 of Stictocephala bisonia. Classification (NCBI taxonomy): domain Eukaryota; kingdom Metazoa; phylum Arthropoda; class Insecta; order Hemiptera; family Membracidae; genus Stictocephala; species Stictocephala bisonia. Next base: position 53,948 of record JAQJVL010003393.1, read on the forward strand.
AAAATCGCAAGATTAAAAATCAAAGAACGCAAGATTTAAAAATTTTAAAATTGCAAAATTGAAAATCAAAGATCCCCAAGATTGAAACTCAAAGTTTGCAAGATTAAAAATCAAAAATCACAAAAAAAATTTAAAAATTTTAAAATCGGGAAAATTGAAAAATCAAAGGAATTTAACCCATTGGAAAAAATCAAAAACGCAAGATTAAACTCAAAAATTCCCCAAGATTTAAACTCAAAGATCGCAAGAAATTGAAATTCAAAGATCTCAAGATTTAAACTCAAAGATCACAAGATTGAAAATCAAAAATCGCAAGATTGAAAATCAAAGATCGCAAATTAAAACTCGAAGATCGCAAAGATTGAAATTTAAAAATAGCAATTTGAAACTAAAAGATCGAAGAATTTAAACTTAAAGATCGCAAGATTTAAACTCATAGATGGCAAAAATTAAATTCAAAGATCGCAAGATTGGAAAATCAAAAATCGCAAAAATTAAAAAACAAAAATGGCAAGATTTAAAATCAATTCCCCAAGATTAAAACTTTAAAAATGGCAAGATTGAAACTCAAAGATCGCAAGGGCTGAAACTCCCAAAAATCGCAAGAAAAAAACTCAAAGATCAAAAAAAATTTTAAAAATCAAAGATCGCATGATTTGGGAAAATCAAAGGGTCGAAAAATTCCCAAAATCAAAGATTGCAAAATTGAAACCCCAAAAATCGCAAGAATGAAACCCAAAGAAACGCAAGAATGAACTAAAAATCCCCAAGATTGAAAATCCCAAAAATCGCAAGATTTAAATAAAAGATCGCAAGATTTTAAAATCAAAAAATCGCAAAATTGAAAAAACCCAAAAAAACGCAAAATTGGGAAAATCAAAAATGGCAAGATTGAAACTCAAAGATTGCAAATTTAAAATCAAGAAACAAAGGGTTTAATCTCAAAAAATTTTTTAAAATTGAAACTTAAAAATTGCAAGATTGAAACTCAAAGATCGCAAGATTAAAACTCAAATATCAAAAGATTAAAACCCCAAGGGGTCGCAAAATTGAAACTCCAAAAATCGCAAGATTGAAAATCAAAGATCGCAAAATTGAAACTCAAAGAAAGCAAATTTTAAAATCAAAGATCGCAAGATTGGAAAAATCAAAAAACGCAAATTTTAAACCAAAAAATCGCAAAATTAAAAAATCAAATATTTGCAAGATTGAAATCAAAAAACGCAAGATTGAAACTCAAAGATGCAAAATTTAAACTTAAAGATAAACAAGATTGAAACTCAAAGATCGCAAGATTGAAATCAAAGGATCACAAGATGAAAACCAAAAATCGCAAGATTTTAAACTCAAAGATCGCAAGATTAAAACTCGAAGACGCAAGATTGAAATTTTTAAAGGGTAGCGTTTTTAAACTAAAAATCGCAAAATTTAAATCAAAAATCGCATGATTTAAACTCAAAAAACGCAAGATTGAAAATCAAAGATCGCAAGAATTAAACTCAAAAAGCCAAGATGAAACTCAAAGATCGCATGATTGAAACTCCAAAAATCGCAAGAATGGGAAACCCAAAAAAACCCAAGAATGAAACTAAAAGAAACGCAGATTTTAAACCAAAAACAAGCAGGTTAAAACCCAAAGACGCAAAATTGAAACTCAAATGCAAGAATGAAAACCCCAAAAATCGCCCTTTAAACCCCCAAAAAGCCAAAATTTAAAATATAGATGGCAAAATTGAAATCAAAGATCGCAAAATTGAAACTCAAAAAATCGCAAGAATAAAACTCAAAAATGGGCCCAAAATTTAAAAACCCAAATTCCCCCAAGATTGAAACTCCCCAAAAATGGCAAGTTTGAAACTCAAAGATCGCAAAATTGAAATCAAACTCGCAAAAATTAAAATCGAAGAGCGCAAATTGAAACTCAAAGATCGCATGATTGAAATCAAAGATCGCAAGAAAAAAACCCCAAAAATCGCAAAATGAAACTAAAAATCGCAAGATTGAAACCCAAAACAAAGCAGGGTTTAAAAATCAAAGACGAAAAATTTAAACTCAAAAATCGCAAAATGAAACCCCAAAAATCGCAAGAATGAAACTAAAAGATCGCAAGATTGGCAACTCAAAGAATGCAGGAAATTTAAACTCAAAAATCGCAAGATTGAAACTCAAAGATCGCAAAATTTAAACTCAAAGTAGCAAGATTGAAAATCAAAAAATAGCAAGAATTTGAAACTCAAAAATCGCAAAAATTTAAAATTCCCAAAAATCGCAAGATTGGGAAAATCAAAAATCGCAAAAAATAAAATCAAAGATGGAAATTTAAAATCAATTCGCAAGATTAAGACCAAAAAATGGCAAGATTGAAACCCCAAAGATCGCAAATTGAAACTCAAAGACGCCCAAAAATTTTAAAATCAAAGATCCAAAGATTGAAACACAAAGAAAGCAGGATTTAACTCAAAAAAATGCAAGTTGAAACTTAAAGATCGCAAAATTTAAACTCAAAAATAGCAAGATTGAAAAATAAAAGATCACAAAGAATTTAAAATCAAATATCGCAAGATTTTAAAAATCAAAGATCGCAAGATTAAAATTTTGGGGATTTTCAAGATTGGGAAAAACCCAAAAATGCAAGATTGAAACTCAAAATTTTTCAAAATTAAACCAAAGATCACCAAAATTTAAATTTAAAAAATCGCAAGATTGAAACTCAAAGATCAAACATTTAAACTCAAAGATCGCAAGGGTTTAAAAATCAAAGACCGCAAGATTGAAAAATCAAGATCGCAAAAATTGAAACTCAAAGATCGCCAAAATTGAAACTCAAAGATCGGGAAATTGAAAATCAAAAATTTGGCCCAAAATTGAAACTCAAAAAAAGGCAAGATTGAAACTCAAAGATTGCAAGATTTAAACTCAAAGATAAACAAGATTGAAACTCAAAGATTGGGAGGATTGAAAAACCCAAAAATTGCAAGAAATTGAAATCAAAATCGCAAGATTTAAAAAACCCCAAAAATCGAAAGATTAAAACTCAAGGATCGCAAGATTGAAACTCAAAGATCGCCCCAAAAATTGAAAATCAAAATCGCAAGATTTAAACTCAAAAAATCGCAAGATTTTTAAAATCAAAAAATCGCAAGATTGAAACTCAAAGAAACGGGAAGATTGATACTCAAAGATGCAAGATTTAAAATCAAAAATCGCCAAAATTGAAACTCAAAAAAACGAAAAATTGAAACTCAAAGATCGGGAAGATTGAAACTTTTAAAAATAGCAAGATTGAAACTCAAAGATCGCCCAAAAAATTTTAAAATCAAAAATCGCAAGATTGAACTTCCCAAAAATCCCAAAATTGGGGAAATCAAATCACAAGAAATTTAAACTCAAAAATTGCAAGATTGAAACTCAAAAAATCGCAAAAAGAAACCCCAAAAATCGCAAGAATGAAACTAAAAGATCGCAAGAATTTAAACCCAAAAAATGCAGGATTAAAAAATCCCCAAAAATCCATGATTGAAAAATAAATATCGCAAAATATTGGAAAAAAACCCAAAGATACAAGTTAAAACTCAAATTTTGCAAAAATTTAAAACTCAAAGATCGCAAAAAATTTTTAAAATTTTTGAATTGCAAGATTGAATTTTTAAAGATCGCAAGAAAAAACCCAAAAATTTTGCAAAAAAAAACTTTAAAGTTTGCAAGATCGAACCACAAAGATCGCAAGTTTAAAACTCAAAGATCGCAAAAAGAAACTCAAAGATAGCAAAATTTAAAATCAAAAATCGCAAGACTGAAACCAAAGATCGCAAATTTTTAAAAACCAAAAATTGCAAATTTAAACCAAAGATTGCAAGATTTAAAAATCAAAATAGCAAGATTGAAACTCAAAAGATCGCATGTTTAACTCAAAAAACGGGAAGATTGAAACTCAAAGATCACAAGAATTTAAATTCCAAAAAATTTGCAAAAAAAAAAAATTGAAAAACAAAGATCGCAAGAAAGAGACCCAAAGATCGCAAGGGTTGAAATTAAAGAACGAAGGATTGAAAAATCAAAAAATGCAGGATGGAAACTCAAAGATCGCAAGATTTAAAAAATCAAAGACGCAAGAATTCTTTAACAACAAAAATAAAGATTGCAACCAAAAAATCTCAAATTGAAACTAAAAAAAAACAAGATTTAAAAACAAAAATCGCAAGAATGAAAACCCAAAGATCGCAAGTTTGAAACTCAAAGATCGAAGGAAATTTAAAAATAAAAAAATGCAGGGATTGGGAAAATCAAAGATCGCAAGATTAACTCAAAAAATCGCAAGATTGAAACCAAAAAAAAAAACAAATTTAAAAATCAAAAATCGCAAGATTAAAAAATCAAAGCGCAAAATTGAAAATCAAAGATCGCAAAAAATTAAAATCAAAAAGCGGGAAGATTTAAACTCAAAGATTGCATGAAATTTAAACCCCAAAAATCGGGAAGAAAAGGGAAAACCCCAAAAATCGCAAAAAATGAAAAAATAAAAAATCGCAAAATTGAAACTCAAACCCTGCAGGGGGGTTAAAACTCAAAGAAACGCAAGATTGAAACTCAGAGATCGCAAGAAAAGAAACCCAAAGGGTCGCAAGAAAGAAACTAAAAGGGTGCAAGATTGAAAATCAAAGAATGCAGGATTGAAACTCAAAAATTCCCCCAAGATTGAAACTCAAAGATCGCAAGATTTAACTCAAAAAATAGAAGATTTGGGAAAATCAAAGATTTTGCAAGATTTAAACTCAAAGATCGCAAGATTGGAAAATTTAAAGATCGCAAAAATTGAAATCAAAGATCGCAAAAATAAAACCCCAAGATGGGAAGAAATTTAAAAAATCAATTTTGCAAGATTAAGACTCAAAGAAGGCAAAATTTAAAAAAAAAAACCCAAAAAAATCGCAAGATGAAAATCAAAGAAACGCAAAAAATTAAAATCAAAGATCGCAAAATTGGGAAACCCAAAGAATGCAGAAATTAAAAATCAAAGATCGCAAAATTTTAAACTCAAGATGCAAGATTTAAATCAAAGGGTAGCAAAATTGAAATAAAAGATCACAAGATTAAAAAATCAAATATGCAAAATTAAAACTCAAAGATCCCCAAAATTAAAATTTAGGGGATTGCAAGATTGAAACTTTAAAGGGTCGCAAGAATTTAAACCTCAAAGTTTTTTTCAAGATTAAACTCAAAGATCACAAATTGAAAATTTTAAAAATCGCAAAAATTAAAAATCAAAAAATCAAACATTGAAACTTTAAAGATCCCCAAAATTGGGAAAATTTAAAGGAAAACCCCAAAATTGAAACTCAAAAATCGCAAGATTTTAAACTCAAAAGATCGCAAGATTGAAACTCAAAAATCGCAAAATTTAAACTCAAAAAATCGCAAATTGAAACTCAAAAAGGCAAGATTGAAACTCAAAAATTGCAAAAATTCAAACTCAAAGATAGCAAAATTTAATCTCAAAAATTGCCGGATTTAAACCTAAAAAATTGCAAAATTAAAATAAAATCGCAAAATTTTAAAAATTTAAAGATCGAACGAAATTAAAAAATCAAAGGGTCGCAAGAAATTTAAAATCAAAGATCGCGATTAAACCAAAGGGTCGCAAGATTGAAACTCAAAAATCGGGAAATTTAAACTCAAAGATCGCAAGATTGATACTCAAAGATCGCAAGATTGAAACTCAAGATCGCAAGATTGAAACTCAAAATCAAGATTGAAACTCAAAGATCGCAAGATTGAAACTCAAAGATCGCAAGATTGAAACTCAAAGATCGCAAGATTGAAACTCAAAGATCGCAAGAGAACTTCAAAGATCCAAGATTGAAACTCAAAATCGCAAGATTGAAAACTCAAAATCGCAAGATTGAAACTCAAAGATGCAAGATTGAAACTAAAAGATCGAAAAATGAAACTTAAAAGATCGCAAATTGAACTCAAAGATCGCAAGATTGAAACCAAAGATCGCAAGATTAAACTAAAACGCAAATTGAAATCAAAGATCGCAAGATTAAATAAAGATGCAAGAATTAAAATTAGCAGATTCAAGATAAAATCAAAGATCGAAGAACAAAGATTAAATAACTAAAGATTGCAAGATTAAAACAAAGATCCAAGATTAAAACTAAAGATCGCAAGATTAAAATCAAAGATGAGATTGAAACTCAAAGATCCAAGATTGAAAATCAAGATTGCAAGATTGAAACTCAAAGATCGCAAGATTGAAAACTCAAAGATCGCAAGATTGAAACCAAAGATCGCAAAATTGAAACTCAAAGATACGCAAGATTGAAACTCAAAAATGGGCAAGATTGAAACTCAAAGACTAGCAAGATTGAATCTCAAAGATTGCAAGATTGAAACTTAAAGATTGCAAGATTGAAACTCAAAGATCGCAAGATTAAAACTCAAAGATCAAACGATTAAAACTCAAGGATCGCAAGATTGAAACTCAAAGATCAAAAGATTGAAACTCAAAGATCGCAAGATTGAAACTCAAAGATCGCAAGATTGAAACTCAAAGATCGCAAGATTGAAACTCAAAGATCGCAAGATTGATACTCAAAGATCGCAAGATTGAAACTCAAATATCGCAAGATTGAAACTCAAAAATCGCAAGATTGAAACTCAAAGATCGCAAGATTGAAACTTAAAGATAGCAAGATTGAAACTCAAAGATCGCAAGATTGAAACTCAAAGATCGCAAGATTGAACTTCAAAGATCTCAAGATTGAAACTCAAAGATCACAAGATTGAAACTCAAAGATCGCAAGATTGAAACTCAAAGATCGCAAGATTAAAACTCGAAGATCGCAAGATTGAAATTCAAAGATAGCAAGTTTGAAACTAAAAGATCGCAAGATTAAAACTTAAAGATCGCAAGAATAAAAATCAAAGATGGCAAGATTTAAACTCAATTCGCAAGATTAAAACTCAAAGATGGCAAGATTGAAACTCAAAGATCGCAAGACTGAAACTCAAAGATCGCAAGAATTAAACTCAAAGATCACAAGATTGAAACTCAAAGATCGCATGATTGAAACTCAAAGATCGCAAGATTCAAACTCAAAGATTGCAAGATTGAAACTCAAAGATCGCAAGAATGAAACCCAAAGATCGCAAGAATGAAACTAAAAGATCGCAAGATTGAAACTCAAAGATCGCAAGATTGAAACTCAAAGATCGCATGATTGAAACTCAAAGATCGCAAAATTGAAACTCAAAGATCGCAAGATTGAAACTCAAAGATAGCAAGATTGAACCACAAAGATCGCAAGTTTAGAACTCAAAGATCGCAAAATTGAAACTTAAAGATGGCAAGATTGAAACTCAAAGAACGCAAGACTGAAACTCAAAGATTGCAAGATTTAAAATCAAAGATTGCAAGATTGAAACTCAAAGATCGCAAGATTTAAACTCAAAGATAGCAAGATTGAAACTCAAAGATAGCAAGTTTGAAACTCAAAGATCGCATGATTGAAACTCAAAAATCGCAAGATTGAAACTCAAAGATCACAAGATTGAAATTCTAAGATCGCAAGATTAAAACTCAAAGATCGAACGATTGAAACTCAAAGATCGCAAGATTGAAACTCAAAGATCGCAACATTGAAACTCAAAGATCGCAAGATTGAAACTCAAAGATCGCAAGATTGAAACTCAAAGATCGCAAGATTGAATCTCAAAGATCGCAAGATTTAAACTCAAAAATGGCAAGATTGAAACTCAAAGATAGCAAGATTGAATCTCAAAGATTGCAAGATTGAAACTTAAAGATTGCAAGATTGAAACTCAAAGATCGCAAGATTAAAACTCAAAGATCAAACGATTAAAACTCAAGGATCGCAAGATTGAATATCAAAGATCGCAAGATTAAAACTCAAAGATCGCAAGATTGAAACTCAAAGATCGCAAGATTGAAACTCAAAGATCGCAAGATTGAAACTCAAAGATCGCAAGATTGATACTCAAAGATCGCAAGATTGAAACTCAAATATCGCAAGATTGAAACTCAAAAATCGCAAGATTGAAACTCAAAAGATCGCAAGATTGAAACTTAAAGATAG
>JAQJVL010003394.1:0-45000 GCA_035578905.1 Stictocephala bisonia
TGCCCTTATCCACATAGTTGTGTAGGCAGGGATTTCAACCAAAGCAATCAGCATGAAGTTTACGTACTTGTTTCCACCAAGTGTCACTGACATCAGTGATAATCCAAAATATACGAACACAGTCAATAACCTGCAATATTAAAAAAAAATATGTATTATTGTAATAAAATTTGGGAAAAAAATAGCTAAGAGATATATTTTTTCACCACCACTTGAATGAAGCAACCAGGAGAGGAGTAGTGCAACATTATTATAGGCTGTGTGACAACACTTCCTTACACTTCATGTACTCTTCCTTACATAGCACCTGTCACTTTCAAGCCTACTACATTCTGACCTGGGCTACAGATGGCGCTAGTGCAAAAAATTCTCCTGCCAAGTGCAAATTGCGAAGTCTTGTTTATTTCTTCAATCTGAGGGGCAAATGCAGTGATGGAAATATACCGGACAATAGTTGCACATATCAAAAGAACATCAGTTATACAAAATAAAGAGGCATACTAATTTCTGGATAAGTTCTGATCCATAACCATGCCTATCCTTACACTGCTGCATAACAAAAAGACTACTTGATCAATAGCAATTGGATCACTCACCCACACACGTTCAATGGTATTGACCCATCCAACCACCCATACTCGTACAGTGGTATTGACACATCCAACCACCCCTACATATACAGTGGTATTGACCCACCCATACATGTAGTGGTTTCATTTAATTTCATTAACATCACACTCACACACAACTCGTGATACCTCAGCAAGTGATTTTTGACTACAAATATTAGTGGTTACACATATAATGATTAATTATATTAATAAAATAACTTCTTTAGATTACCATTGAAACAATAAAGACAAGAAGGGAAGAGCCCTACAGTCGGATGCAAATTAAACTATGCTTAAAAACTTTCTCTGGAAAAAATACACAACTTTCCAAAATCGGATGAATGTCTAGTATAAAGAAGACAGAGAGACATGCATTCGCTTTTTTATATTTATAGGTAAAACAAAGCATAAAATGAACCAAACTTACTATCTTTTCAAGACAGGTTTATAACCTTCTCAATATTATAAACATTATTAATTACATTCTAACAACTGTTAAAATATCATAAACATCATTGTTTAAATTTGAACAGTAGTTACTTTTCAGTTAATTTATTCTCTTTACAAGTTATTCTTATGGCTGAAAAATGTACTTAGAGGGCTTTCCCTTTCAAAATGAAAATACTGAATATTGAAGCTATTATTACAAATGGAACTACAAATAGAGGCAAATGTTTTGATACTTTAATCGTTCAAATTGATCAAGAAATGACGGAGAGGTAAGGTTAGCAAAAAATGGCTTAATGTATTATATATAAGGTTGACTAGTGTTTCGCAATTATTTTCACCCAAGGACCATTAGACACTTCATAAAAATATCAGCAGCCCATAAGATATTGTACGCAAATTAAATTTAAAAACTGAAAAAAATTAAAATTTAAAGTTATATTGGCAGTTTAATAAATTGGAAAAACTGAAAAAAATAAGTTGTGCACTATGAAAAACTTGCCCACAACAAATGTAAAATTATGTACAAAAGGTCTACATTATTACAGCCTCTCATTGAATTTCCTAGTCTCGCATTTCACTATCAAGTCTACGTTTGTCTCAGAGAAATTATACATATAGAGCAACAATTTGAACTATTTTATTCATATTAAACTAAACATCATCAAGGGCAAATACATACTACTATTTTGATGCAACAAACAGTGTTTTATTGTCTTGTGTACTATGGCCATTATTAGATATAACAATATCTTAACTTACCTAAGGTAACTTTCTTAAAATAAAATGTGCACTTAAATTACTGTGAAAGAAATATACAGTCAAATTTATAGTGTCTACTCATTTCACCATGCATTGTTAATAGCATAATTTATCTGAACATTCTGGTGGACCGCTTGCCATGGACCACAGATTGGCGTCACTGGTATAGACAATAATTACAGTAGCTGGAAGCACATTAGATTACTTAAATTTCAAGATGAATTTAATATATGCTTCTATTAGACTTCATTCTGCTAAGGGGATCTTCAAACATCGTTGACATACGGCAATCTAGTTTTGATTTGAAGCGTAACAATATCTGAAACTAAAATTTTTTTTCAGATATTGTTACCAATTTAATTAGTTGTTCTTTTCTTATCTTTGATTCCCTAAAACTGAATACCCACTAATCAGGATCTAGTTTTTATTCAAAAGTAATACAGCCTAGTTGGTCTTACATGAAAAATAATATTTATAATATACATAGCACTACTTAATTACAATTCAAGAAAATAATTTTATACTAAAAGCAGAGTAAAAGATTGAAACTCAATTAATCCTTCTAACTATCTTGAATAAATTCAATTAACACTTACCATGTGAGGGAACAGATGGCAAAACGCTTTAATAAAGGTGGAGAATTGATGAGATCCTTGAAGACAGACCGATTCTGTGTGACTTCTGCTTCTTTTACCTGTAACACGAGTGTCTGGAAAATTGGTGTCAGACGAGATAGCAATACTTATTGGTCTTATTCTACACTGAACTTACTCCATAAACCGCCTTCAAGACTAATGAGTATGAAATAAAGTTTTAAAAACATTTTTACAGATTTCATCATAAGGGATTATACCATTAATAATCCTTTTGTGATGTAGACATTTACCATACACGTTAACCATGCACTGACTTTGTTGCTAAAATAGAACAAAGAAACTAAATAAAGAAAAAACTCCATTGAGGTTAAAATGAAAGGTTCTTTACATTATCTAGCACAAAATGTTGAATGTCCATGTACTTTGTATCTTGGAAACAAAATTATTCAGTCTGTTAATGAAGCCACCAATGGAGCCATAGTGAGTCTTGAAGAAATATTTTGTCATAGCTCCTCTATTTCTCTGCTCTACCCTACCATATGCATTAAAAATATTATTCTTTAACCCTTTTACCGCCAAGGGCCTATATATAGGCTCTAATAAGTTGGGCAGTTGACCGCCAAGGGCCTATATATAGGCCCTGGGAGTAGTGACGCTCGACCGCCAAGAGCCTATATATAGGCCCTGGGAGTAGTGACGCTCGACCGCCAAGAGCCTATATATAGGCCCTCTGCATTTTTGTTGTTTATACAATGAATTACTTAATTTTTTCAGCATAAATATATATCACTATATTCAGAACAATATTTACAACAAGAATATAATCTACTTTAGTTGAATACAATACTTTTGCATAGTAAACACAAAATATGTGAAAAACGTCAATTATTTTTGTCAGTGCCCAGCTGATTGAATGGTGAAGAAATCAGTTTCTGTCTGTTGTGTTCCTGAGATTGGTGTTTTTAGGTTATGATACAAGTATGTATAGTTTATTCAATCGTGTTTATATGAATTTTATTATTATGTAAGTGTATTTTTGTTTTATATTTATACTAGTACAGTGCCAAAATGTGTGATAAGCGACGTTCACCAGTAAGTGAAGGAACACTGATAAACAATGTTATTCAATCAGGGACAAACATTGTAATTATTGATGATAATGTTTATGATAGTATGGATGATTCTAGTTCGTCTAGTATGTTATGTATGTACGCCTATAGGCTTTTCTATTCCTAATTCTGATTAAAATGAGTTGTTGTACTATTTTAGTCATATATTTATAAAAAAAAAACAATTCTTAATTTTTTAAAATGAAAACTTACTCAATTATTCTCTATTAAATTTCAAACCAAATTATATATACAAAGAATTTTAAAATGACATTTTTATTTTTCTTATTAACTTTAAAATTAAAAAAATTTTCTAAACTTTATTTTGCATTTTATTTTTGCTCCTACGAAAACGTTACATGTTAGTAATAGACTAGTAAGTCATATCACATTAAAGATAATTTCTTAATGAATAAAATGGTGAAAACAGAATTCTTCTATCTTTCAAATTGATGTAACCACGATCGTTTTTGTGAACGGTTGTAAAAAGCGGCAAAATGCTCTGGCGGCCGGGCGACACGCTATGATCCTAGCGTCTGGCGGCTGAGTGACACATTGACCCTCACCTACTATGGCGGTCGAGCGCTCGACCGGCAATAATTGTATGGCGGTAAAAGGGTTAAACTCAAAACCCCCTTTCTTCTGAAGAAGGGATAAAAATGTATAGTATCATACACGTGGAGGGAATTGTCATAAGCATTTCAATGTATTTGTCTCTCATTACCCATCCCTTCAATGAATCTCTTTTCAACTTTAACTGCTTTAACCTTAATCATTTTAACAAAGAAATCTTCCTTATAACTAATTTAATCTGTCTAAAATAAAAAATATATCACTGCTCTAATGCGAGTTATAGTAAATGAATGGTTTATTTTTCATTTCTTCAGTAATAAAACAATTTAGGGTTACTAGGGAACACCCATGGGATTTGTGTGCCAATCCCGTCACTCAATGCGCTTGTGACACATCGGCTTTTGGCCTCAGCTTGTGACTTTTAACAAAAAATATTTGTAGGTAAACTGTATTAAGTGAAATCATAAATTTATTTACATTAGCTCAATAACTACACTTAAGCTATAATATAGTTAAATTATAATATAAATACAAACACTCAAAGTTATTCTTAGTATTTTTCAAAAGTTTTAATTGATTTTATTTAACAGCTGATGATTACAGACAACCATACAGACAACCATGCAGACAACCATACAGACAACCAGACAGACATGCATTTGCTTTTTCATATTTATAGACCAAACAAAACTTTCACTGAATCAATCACATTTACTCTCTCTAAGGACCCTATTACACGAGGCAACTAGTTAACTGGTTGGTCTGGATACATTGTTTAAATGAGACCTTATTAAACGAGGCAACTGCAGTTGTCCGGCCGGCAATCAGTGGTCGAGCAGTTGCCGAGGCGGCACGAGGCGACTAGTTGTTCACAACCCGGCAACTAATTTCCCATGACTTGGGCAACTAGTGACCGGCAACTAGTTGCTTCGTGTAATAGGGCCCTAAGAAAGATCTATAAATTTCTCAACATTATAAACATCATGATTTACATTCTAGCAGTTGTTAAAATTTCATAATCATCATTGTTCACATTTGTACAGCTGTTACTTTTTCATTAAATTAAATCTCTCCATGTTATTCTTATGGCTGAAAAAGTACTTTGAGGGCTTCCCGAGTCCATCAGAATGAAAATAATGAACAATTAAAACTTTATTGCACAAATACGAATAAATGCAAATTTTTTTGAAACCTTCAAATTGATCAAGAAATAACAGGAGTTACGTTAACAAAAAATGGCCTCACGTTTTACATATAAGGATGACATAGGTCATGGGGGGGGGGGGATTTTACAGCCTATCGTAGTATACTTTGGTCTACGTTAGTTACTAAAAAGTAATGACATGAACGTATAAATAACAATATAATGTAGTTAATATAGATTAAGATATTTTTGATGGGACTTTTGCAATTGAAAAATAAAAAATCCTACTCATTTTACATTTTAACCGCCGGTTAATTTTTTAATAGTTTCCGTAATCACCGTGTCAGTCATTTTTGACTGACTATAAACATTCCATTGGTGCCGGGTCAGTCGTATAAGACTGACAGTGATGTGCCGACTTACGCCAGGCGAGTAGACGAAAGATTTCCCGCTCATGCCGCACCATCTATTGGAGGTTATACTAACCTGACTGTGACGTCTGAAAGTTATTTTTTCCTCTGTGACGCCATGTCAGTCTTTTTCAACTGACACTAAACAATCACCTATCTGCTAAATCAGTGCAATGACATTTGAATTAGTGCGTTGTAATGACCTGACGAGCCTACTATATGCCATTCTTGTTATTTGGTGGCTCATGACCAAGTTTAAATGAAAATATCAAAACTATTATTACTCATTTTTGTTTGATTTTAAGCAATTTTTTCACATAATTTCTTATTACATTTGTCAGTTTTATAGTTGTATATTAACGTATAGTTACTTCTCTTTCAAAAAGTGTTTTTATTTATCCTTTTAAACTTCAATAAGGGCAATTTAAAATTTAAAAACCTTACTGTCAGTCATATTTGACTGCCATGGCGTGAGCTGGAAATTTGCTCTCAGTCATATTTGACATGGCGTGAGCTGCAAATTTGCTGTCAGTCAAATATGACTGACAAAATGAAAGTTGTATACTCTGCTTAAATAGCCTGGCATGTGTGGGAAGATAGCAAATGTTGAGGTGGCCTGGGGGAAGTCACTGTCAGTCATATTTGACTGACATGGCGGTTAAAGTGTTAAAAATATATATTAGTGCTATCAAATAATTAAAACAAAAAGGAGGTACCCACTTGCCTTGTCCATTTTGGCTTGCAGTTTTTGCAGATTTTGTTGCATTATTTCTGAGACATCCTTTTTGTTAACATGTGCTATCTTCTTGACAGTAAGCACTACTTCCTCAAAGCGGTTTTTGATCAGATACCAGTGGACTGATTCGCTGACAAACCTGCAAGATTCATGGTATCAACAAGGGCATTAGAGACATAATGAAATCAAGAGGTAAGAGTCTAGTAAGCACAAATACACATGTATTGAACAATTCAGTGCATCCTAGATACTCAACATGATAAGGTGTCTACATCATCATTTATTTAGCTACAAATAACTCTTAACATATCCTATCTCTTGTGTACACAGTACTTACAACAAGTTTAAACTCACCCTATGACACATGCTTTTAACAGGCCATAACCACTTACTCTACTTGTGAAAATCTTGATGAGAATTCACCTTTAGTTACACACAGACAACACTCAAATACTTTCCCACCCCTGTTTAGAGCTTTATTTTCTTGGGAACTTCAACAAATATTAAGTTCCTCTAAATAAATACTAAATAGTTACTAGATAAATATAAACACTATTGAAGAGAGAACACTCATACATCTATTTATTTATCATTAAGACTGGCCATCAAGTTATCGGTAAACTTTTGGGTTACATATTTACGAATGAATATGCCACATTTCTTCCATCTTTCTTACTGTAAATACAAATGCAAGTAGGCAATTAGGTTCCTCTAATTTTTTTTCTTTTTTCCAAATTACAACCAGAAAAATTATTATAGATTATGTTATCTTATATGCTATAACATTTAAAAATGGATTTCTCCAAAGAGATTCATTTGATGTTAGGTAGGATTAGGCCATGTCCTATTTTTTAAGAGCGGTACGTACATTGATGTGTCCATATGGATTTTCATCAAGGTAAAAGATGCATATGTTGTAATTCTCAATCAATCAACCTAAATTGAAAAGATTGTGCCAGCATATTCCCTGACCAACTTGTGCTTGAGGCTTGTAATAATGGTTACAAGGATTTAGGTGCAGTAATCTCAACATATATAATCCAAAAACAATGTAACCACTCATCATGAAATCACGGAACCACAGAAAAAATTTTGATGAAACTTAAAGGGAAGTTAGCTTTTATATCATAGAGATCCACTAATAAACGATTTCTTGAAATGACATTCCTAAGGGATAGAAACAGCTGCTCAGCGTTTCCTTTTTATCCATAAGAATAAACCTGGTATTAATTTAATTTAGTAATTTACTTGAATAGTTTTGTGTGATCTCTATTGTTACATTTGTTCTTTGCATTATAATATTTAACACGTTGACTGCCGTGAGGGCCACCGGTGGCCCACACAACAATTTTAGCTCACGCTATGAGGGCCACCGGTGGCCTCACTAGATTTCAGCCTGGCGCCACAGCTGTTTCTACGGTAAAGTTCAATATTCATTGTTCCGAGTTCTGTGTTCCATGCAACCGGAAATGACCCCCCAAGTACAGAAATAGCCGACATCCAGTCTTTTGCCACCATTTTGTGAAGTTATTGATGAGGTACACCGGTGGCCCTCATGGCGTGGGGGCAAAACTTTACATATGCCATATGATATTATGTTTCAGCTGTTTTGTTGTGATTTTTATATTTTCTTCCCGCGCACTGATCAGCTTTTGAGGTTAAGTGTTTAGTAAGTGACATTGATTCTTTTTGTGACAGAAACTAGTCTGTCTAAATGTTGTAAAAACTAGTTCAAATATATAAAAACGTATTTAAGGTTGCTTTATTTAAAAACCAGAGGACTGTTTTCTATCACATTTTATGAGCTTTCAGAATATATCATTAAAAATTATGTAATACTAAAAATGGCGCTACAATTTGTGTTTGATTTATAAAAGACGCAGGGGCCACCGGTGGCCCACATGGCGCACAGCGGCACGTATGACATAGGCTATTGGTGGCCCTCATGGCGTCAGGCGGACATACAGTTTTACTACGGCGGCCCCAGAATGACACAATAAATTATCTACGCTGGCAGTCAACGTGTTAAAAACACATGTTATTAGTTCAAATATGTAGTCAAGGTAACAAAGAACAAATTATTTACCATACACTGGTTATTAAAAGTTTTTGGTTGAATGTATTTCTTTTTATCATTTTACAAAATTTAAGTCTTTTTACTACAGGTTATGGGCCCAGGAATTAGTCATTCAGTGCTTTTCATATTTAAATTTTCAAGTTAAGTGTTTGATATGTCAAATTTTCAAAATTCATTACCAATTGAGAGAATCAAAGGTCGTGAAAAGTTTAATACATGGAAATTTGCAGTCCAAGCCTATTTGGAAGATTTGAATCTATTGGACTGGAGTATCTGGTGTAGAACAGGATAAGAGAAAGGATACAAAATGTCGTTCAAAGCTGGTTTTATTAGTTGATCCGGTGAATTATGTACATATTCAAAATACAACCACAGCTAAAGAAGCTTGGGACAGTTTAAGGCTTTTCAGGATGATGGATTAACCAGAAGAGTTGGACTTCTCCGTATTCTGATAACTACAAAACTGGAAGACTGTAGTTCCGTGGAAGAATATGTGAACTGCATAGTCACAACTGCTCACAAACTTACGACCGTGGGTCTAGAGGTAAGTGATAAATGGATTGGAACAATATTACTTGCTGGTCTATCCAATCGATTTGAACCCATGATAATGAGAATTGAATCTTAAGGGAGCAAAAATACGGCGGATGCAATAAAAACAAAGTCATTGCAAGATATCTCTTCAGTGAAATTAGATTCATTTTCTAAAGAGACTGATTCTGCACTGTATAGCTCTAATTCTAAAGGAGCAGTTTATAAAACAAATAACAAGAATAGGATAAGGAGTAATTCTGACAAAATATAAAAAGGTCCCAGATGTTACAACTGTAATGGTTATGGTCACATTGCAAAGAGTTGTTTTTGTTCAAATGGAGTAGGCAGTAAGTGCACAAATAATTAGAAAGGTAATTTATCACTTTTTGCTGCATTTTCTATGCAATCTGATGATTATGGAGAATTTTATCTGGACAGTGGAGCATTTTATCATTTATGTGTTGATAATAAAATGCTTCTCAATGAAAGGAAAAGTCAAGAACTGACAATTGTCACGGCAAATAATGAGAAGATGGTAACTGATACATAGTCGGTGACACGGGACTTTCAGTATCTATTTCTGGTAAAACTTCTGAAGTAAATGTAAGTAATGTATATTATGTGCCAAACTTAAAAGTTAATTTACTATCTGTTAGTCAAATTGTGAATAAAGAGAACTCTGTGGTATTCAACAGTCAAGGAGCCAAAGTTTTCAATTCAAATAATCAGTTGATTGCTTCAGCCAGTTTGACAAACAATCTATTTAAGTTAGATATGCATCATAATAAATTTGCTCTAAGCATGCAATGTAATGATATAACTCTCTGGCATCAGTACATGAGACATTTAAATTATGATAGTTTGAGGAAATTGACTAATGGCTTGGCTGATGATATCAACATTTCTGAAAGTAAACCAGGAATTAGTATATTAAGAGAGATAGGACATCAGCAAACTTACCTTAAAAGACAAGTTCACTAACATCAGAGTAGTAGTCACAAACACAAAATACACAAAAGCTCACAAATTTTCAACACCACTGGCATTTTCTTCAGGTGAGTAGAGGGAGAGAGAGAGAGACACTGAAATGACTTCCACTATTGCTGGGTAGGTGGCTGTGGTGGGGGGGTGTACATCCATAGAGCAACACTCAGGTGTAGATGCAGTATTTCAGTTAGTATATATATAAAAATATAAATGAAGTTTGCTGATGGGGAAGGGGTTGAAGGGAAGTGGTCTATCTTATGTTCAGATTAGGTGGGTCACGGGATTTTGTTATCCATTGGTGTGCTAATTCCATCCTTCGGAGTTGGGAACTATTGGCATGGGAAGGAAGGGATCTGATTACCTTAGTGGTGTAACACTGATCAAAATTTTGATTATGGAGAAGAGTATGGGCAGAGACAGGTTTTTCAGGATTTTGGACTTTGCAATCATGTCTATGGCCATTCATGCGTTTACGAAGGGTTTCACTGGTAAGGCCAATATATTGGGCAGGACAGTGCTGGCACTGGAGTTGATAAATTAGATTGGTGGAATCACAGGAGTGGTTTCCAGGTATCTTGTAGGTTAAGGAGGTAGTGGAGCTGGTAAAAGATGTGGCTGAGAGATGAATAGGGCAGGTTTTGCAAGATTTCTTGTTACAAGGATTGGAACCGGGTGGTTGCTGGTCTTTAGGACAGGTCAGGATGTTGGGATCAGGTAACTTAGGATGGACCAGGATCTGGCGGAGGTTTTTGTTTTGTCTGAAAGTTACAGTAGGAGGTTTTTCAAGGAGATCTTTGGTGTGGGGGGAAGCTTTTAAGATGTTGAAGCCATCTTTCAGGATTTTGTTGAGTTTTTGTAGGCCATGGTGGTAATTAGTGATAAGGGGTAAGCATTGGGAACTGCTTCTGGTTTGGGGTTGGTTTTGGGACTGGGCTAAACGGATTTGGTTTTTAACAAGGTTGGTAGGGTAACCTCTCTTTTGGAAAGCACTGACAAGTTGGTTGTTGTATTGATTTAGGTTTCTGGGAGAGGAAATGATACGTTTGGCACGGGTGGCTAGGCTATAGGGTAGGGAGCGTTTAGTGTTGTTGGGGTGACAGCTGGTATAGTGAAGGTATTGTTGTTTATTGGTAGGTTTGATGTGAATATCAGTTTGAAGGACACCGTCCTCCAATCCAATTTCAACATCAAGGAAGACTATGCGTTCAGAAGAGGATTGCCAGGTGAAATTCAGTGATGAAAAGTTTTGTAGGCTTTGAAGGAAGGTTTCAAGATTGTTTTCGGAGTCAGTCCAGATCATGAAAATATCATCGATGAAACGGAGCCAGCAGAGGGGTTGGACGGGTTGTTTTTGAAGGAAAGTCTTCTCCAATTTCCCCATGAACAGGTTGGCATAGGAAGGGGCCATGCGGGTACCCATAGCGGTACCCTTGATCTGGAGGTAGTTAATGCCAGAACTTTGGAAGTGGTTTTTTTCAAGGATGAATTGAGTCAGCTGAACTAGGAAGGAAGTGCTAGGCTTGGTGTTTGGAGGGCGTGTATTGAGGAAATACTCAATAGCAGCTAAGCCATGAGCGTGGGGTATATTGGTGTACAGTGAAGTAGCATCAATGGTAACCAGTTTGGTGTTAAGGGGTAGAGGTTGGGGAAGATTGGAGAGGAGACTAAGGAAATGATTGGTGTCCTGGACGTGGGAAGGAAGTTGTCGTACTAGAGGTTGGAGTTTATCATCGACAAAGGCAGAGATGCGTTCGGTAACAGAATTATAGCTGGCCACAATAGGCCTACCAGGGGGAGGGATGGTGCCTTTATGGATTTTGGGTAGGATATAAAACTGGGGTGGAGTAGGCTGTTCATTGATAAGCAGGATTTGGCTGGCGGTGGTTAGGTTTTGGTGTTTAGCATGATGAAGGAGGAGATTTTTCAGTTCTTGGTTGTGTTTTTCAGTTGGGTCGAAGTCAAGTTTTTTGTAGGTGCTGGAATCGGACAACTGGAGGTTAATTTCATTGATATAATCGGATTTGTTAAGAATAACAGTGGTGGAACCTTTATCGGCAGGAAGGATCATAATGTTGTCATTGGATTTTAGGGACTTTATGGCTCCGCGTTCAGCCATAATGTCCCTGTCCATAATGTCCTTCCTGTCCTCTTCCATCATGAATCTTCCTAAGTGCTGGCTTAAACAATTCAAAAACCACTCCTTCCATCTAGCCAAATTATCCAGCCATATTTCCTTTCTTTCTAATTGTTTGGCCCTAGAAATTGTCCCCCTAGGCCTAACCTCTAAACCTGCCATATCTGCTATGCCTTTCTACATGCACAACAAAATCCTGGAAATATCTAATGGTCACTCCCTTCATATCCTTAAAACCATCCTTAATCTGTACAAAGAAGAACACAATAAAACTGTTACTAGCCTACTTGCCTGCTATGAACTGATCATATCCACCAATCCCCATCTTATCAATGAACTTACCAATACTATTACCACTGCCAACAACCTGCTAACCAAACTCAACCAAACCAAACTAAAAAAACTTTCCAAACTCTACTTACAAACCCTCCAAACAGTTGGATTCCTTCAAATTAGGCCTAACCTTGAATCCACCTATCCTCTTATAGGCCCAAAACCTAACCTAGCTGACCTTCTTAATATACCCACACCCATTGGCCAACTCCCTGTTCTTCCCAAAAAACTGTGTACCAACCCATCCCCCGCAAGTGTCAAACCCACGGAAACAGTCAATCCTTCCAACCATTCCGTGTATAACCTATCAAACCACACCCTCTCCGAACCTGAATTGAGCATTTTGTCCAAAGGCCTTACTTTCACTCCTACTTCTCACCTAGACCAGTTCTCCTTAGTCTCTGATGTCATTTCCTTTGGCCGCAACCTGAAGTTGAAGATGTTTTTTGAGAACAACACCTTCAACCCTAATCCTACGAACCTGCCTGAAACCTGCCTAGCGCGCTTCAAACCTCCTTCCAGCTTTGACCCACCACCACTACCTCCTGACCATCCTATTGAACTTTACCTTAACTTCATCCTCCAAAAAGTGTCAGATCCTCAGTTCTTCTCCCAACTACCTAAAGATCAGAACCTTACCATCGCTGAACGCGGAGCCATAAAGTCCCTAAAATCCAATGACAACATTATGATCCTTCCTGCCGATAAAGGTTCCACCACTGTTATTCTTAACAAATCCGATTATATCAATGAAATTAACCTCCAGTTGTCCGATTCCAGCACCTACAAAAAACTTGACTTCGACCCAACTGAAAAACACAACCAAGAACTGAAAAATCTCCTCCTTCATCATGCTAAACACCAAAACCTAACCACCGCCAGCCAAATCCTGCTTATCAATGAACAGCCTACTCCACCCCAGTTTTATATCCTACCCAAAATCCATAAAGGCACCATCCCTCCCCCTGGTAGGCCTATTGTGGCCAGCTATAATTCTGTTACCGAACGCATCTCTGCCTTTGTCGATGATAAACTCCAACCTCTAGTACGACAACTTCCTTCCCACGTCCAGGACACCAATCATTTCCTTAGTCTCCTCTCCAATCTTCCCCAACCTCTACCCCTTAACACCAAACTGGTTACCATTGATGCTACTTCACTGTACACCAATATACCCCACGCTCATGGCTTAGCTGCTATTGAGTATTTCCTCAATACACGCCCTCCAAACACCAAGCCTAGCACTTCCTTCCTAGTTCAGCTGACTCAATTCATCCTTGAAAAAAACCACTTCCAAAGTTCTGGCATTAACTACCTCCAGATCAAGGGTACCGCTATGGGTACCCGCATGGCCCCTTCCTATGCCAACCTGTTCATGGGGAAATTGGAGAAGACTTTCCTTCAAAAACAACCCGTCCAACCCCTCTGCTGGCTCCGTTTCATCGATGATATTTTCATGATCTGGACTGACTCCGAAAACAATCTTGAAACCTTCCTTCAAAGCCTACAAAACTTTTCATCACTGAATTTCACCTGGCAATCCTCTTCTGAACGCATAGTCTTCCTTGATGTTGAAATTGGATTGGAGGACGGTGTCCTTCAAACTGATATTCACATCAAACCTACCAATAAACAACAATACCTTCACTATACCAGCTGTCACCCCAACAACACTAAACGCTCCCTACCCTATAGCCTAGCCACCCGTGCCAAACGTATCATTTCCTCTCCCAGAAACCTAAATCAATACAACAACCAACTTGTCAGTGCTTTCCAAAAGAGAGGTTACCCTACCAACCTTGTTAAAAACCAAATCCGTTTAGCCCAGTCCCAAAACCAACCCCAAACCAGAAGCAGTTCCCAATGCTTACCCCTTATCACTAATTACCACCATGGCCTACAAAAACTCAACAAAATCCTGAAAGATGGCTTCAACATCTTAAAAGCTTCCCCCCACACCAAAGATCTCCTTGAAAAACCTCCTACTGTAACTTTCAGACAAAACAAAAACCTCCGCCAGATCCTGGTCCATCCTAAGTTACCTGATCCCAACATCCTGACCTGTCCTAAAGACCAGCAACCACCCGGTTCCAATCCTTGTAACAAGAAATCTTGCAAAACCTGCCCTATTCATCTCTCAGCCACATCTTTTACCAGCTCCACTACCTCCTTAACCTACAAGATACCTGGAAACCACTCCTGTGATTCCACCAATCTAATTTATCAACTCCAGTGCCAGCACTGTCCTGCCCAATATATTGGCCTTACCAGTGAAACCCTTCGTAAACGCATGAATGGCCATAGACATGATTGCAAAGTCCAAAATCCTGAAAAACCTGTCTCTGCCCATACTCTTCTCCATAATCAAAATTTTGATCAGTGTTACACCACTAAGGTAATCAGATCCCTTCCTTCCCATGCCAATAGTTCCCAACTCCGAAGGATGGAATTAGCACACCAATGGATAACAAAATCCCGTGACCCACCTAATCTGAACATAAGATAGACCACTTCCCTTCAACCCCTTCCCCATCAGCAAACTTCATTTATATTTTTATATATATACTAACTGAAATACTGCATCTACACCTGAGTGTTGCTCTATGGATGTACACCCCCCCACCACAGCCACCTACCCAGCAATAGTGGAAGTCATTTCAGTGTCTCTCTCTCTCTCCCTCTACTCACCTGAAGAAAATGCCAGTGGTGTTGAAAATTTGTGAGCTTTTGTGTATTTTGTGTTTGTGACTACTACTCTGATGTTAGTGAACTTGTCTTTTAAGGTAAGTTTGCTGATGTCCTATCTCTCTTAATATACTAATTCCTGGCCTAGTCCCCTTTAACCTAACCTAAAATTGTAAAGTCATTTTTCCCTTTTACTCTTATTGTTTTCCATTTGTGTTGTATTCTGCCTTCCTGTCCTCTTCCATCATGAATCTTCCTAAGTGCTGGCTTAAACAATTCAAAAACCACTCCTTCCATCTAGCCAAATTATCCAGCCATATTTCCTTTCTTTCTAATTGTTTGGCCCTAGAAATTGTCCCCCTAGGCCTAACCTCTAAACCTGCCATATCTGCTATGCCTTTCTACATGCACAACAAAATCCTGGAAATATCTAATGGTCACTCCCTTCATATCCTTAAAACCATCCTTAATCTGTACAAAGAAGAACACAATAAAACTGTTACTAGCCTACTTGCCTGCTATGAACTGATCATATCCACCAATCCCCATCTTATCAATGAACTTACCAATACTATTACCACTGCCAACAACCTGCTAACCAAACTCAACCAAACCAAACTAAAAAAACTTTCCAAACTCTACTTACAAACCCTCCAAACAGTTGGATTCCTTCAAATTAGGCCTAACCTTGAATCCACCTATCCTCTTATAGGCCCAAAACCTAACCTAGCTGACCTTCTTAATATACCCACACCCATTGGCCAACTCCCTGTTCTTCCCAAAAAACTGTGTACCAACCCATCCCCCGCAAGTGTCAAACCCACGGAAACAGTCAATCCTTCCAACCATTCCGTGTATAACCTATCAAACCACACCCTCTCCGAACCTGAATTGAGCATTTTGTCCAAAGGCCTTACTTTCACTCCTACTTCTCACCTAGACCAGTTCTCCTTAGTCTCTGATGTCATTTCCTTTGGCCGCAACCTGAAGTTGAAGATGTTTTTTGAGAACAACACCTTCAACCCTAATCCTACGAACCTGCCTGAAACCTGCCTAGCGCGCTTCAAACCTCCTTCCAGCTTTGACCCACCACCACTACCTCCTGACCATCCTATTGAACTTTACCTTAACTTCATCCTCCAAAAAGTGTCAGATCCTCAGTTCTTCTCCCAACTACCTAAAGATCAGAACCTTACCATCGCTGAACGCGGAGCCATAAAGTCCCTAAAATCCAATGACAACATTATGATCCTTCCTGCCGATAAAGGTTCCACCACTGTTATTCTTAACAAATCCGATTATATCAATGAAATTAACCTCCAGTTGTCCGATTCCAGCACCTACAAAAAACTTGACTTCGACCCAACTGAAAAACACAACCAAGAACTGAAAAATCTCCTCCTTCATCATGCTAAACACCAAAACCTAACCACCGCCAGCCAAATCCTGCTTATCAATGAACAGCCTACTCCACCCCAGTTTTATATCCTACCCAAAATCCATAAAGGCACCATCCCTCCCCCTGGTAGGCCTATTGTGGCCAGCTATAATTCTGTTACCGAACGCATCTCTGCCTTTGTCGATGATAAACTCCAACCTCCAGTACGACAACTTCCTTCCCACGTCCAGGACACCAATCATTTCCTTAGTCTCCTCTCCAATCTTCCCCAACCTCTACCCCTTAACACCAAACTGGTTACCATTGATGCTACTTCACTGTACACCAATATACCCCACGCTCATGGCTTAGCTGCTATTGAGTATTTCCTCAATACACGCCCTCCAAACACCAAGCCTAGCACTTCCTTCCTAGTTCAGCTGACTCAATTCATCCTTGAAAAAAACCACTTCCAAAGTTCTGGCATTAACTACCTCCAGATCAAGGGTACCGCTATGGGTACCCGCATGGCCCCTTCCTATGCCAACCTGTTCATGGGGAAATTGGAGAAGACTTTCCTTCAAAAACAACCCGTCCAACCCCTCTGCTGGCTCCGTTTCATCGATGATATTTTCATGATCTGGACTGACTCCGAAAACAATCTTGAAACCTTCCTTCAAAGCCTACAAAACTTTTCATCACTGAATTTCACCTGGCAATCCTCTTCTGAACGCATAGTCTTCCTTGATGTTGAAATTGGATTGGAGGACGGTGTCCTTCAAACTGATATTCACATCAAACCTACCAATAAACAACAATACCTTCACTATACCAGCTGTCACCCCAACAACACTAAACGCTCCCTACCCTATAGCCTAGCCACCCGTGCCAAACGTATCATTTCCTCTCCCAGAAACCTAAATCAATACAACAACCAACTTGTCAGTGCTTTCCAAAAGAGAGGTTACCCTACCAACCTTGTTAAAAACCAAATCCGTTTAGCCCAGTCCCAAAACCAACCCCAAACCAGAAGCAGTTCCCAATGCTTACCCCTTATCACTAATTACCACCATGGCCTACAAAAACTCAACAAAATCCTGAAAGATGGCTTCAACATCTTAAAAGCTTCCCCCCACACCAAAGATCTCCTTGAAAAACCTCCTACTGTAACTTTCAGACAAAACAAAAACCTCCGCCAGATCCTGGTCCATCCTAAGTTACCTGATCCCAACATCCTGACCTGTCCTAAAGACCAGCAACCACCCGGTTCCAATCCTTGTAACAAGAAATCTTGCAAAACCTGCCCTATTCATCTCTCAGCCACATCTTTTACCAGCTCCACTACCTCCTTAACCTACAAGATACCTGGAAACCACTCCTGTGATTCCACCAATCTAATTTATCAACTCCAGTGCCAGCACTGTCCTGCCCAATATATTGGCCTTACCAGTGAAACCCTTCGTAAACGCATGAATGGCCATAGACATGATTGCAAAGTCCAAAATCCTGAAAAACCTGTCTCTGCCCATACTCTTCTCCATAATCAAAATTTTGATCAGTGTTACACCACTAAGGTAATCAGATCCCTTCCTTCCCATGCCAATAGTTCCCAACTCCGAAGGATGGAATTAGCACACCAATGGATAACAAAATCCCGTGACCCACCTAATCTGAACATAAGATAGACCACTTCCCTTCAACCCCTTCCCCATCAGCAAACTTCATTTATATTTTTATATATATACTAACTGAAATACTGCATCTACACCTGAGTGTTGCTCTATGGATGTACACCCCCCCACCACAGCCACCTACCCAGCAATAGTGGAAGTCATTTCAGTGTCTCTCTCTCTCTCCCTCTACTCACCTGAAGAAAATGCCAGTGGTGTTGAAAATTTGTGAGCTTTTGTGTATTTTGTGTTTGTGACTACTACTCTGATGTTAGTGAACTTGTCTTTTAAGGTAAGTTTGCTGATGTCCTATCTCTCTTAATATACTAATTCCTGGCCTAGTCCCCTTTAACCTAACCTAAAATTGAAAGTAAACCAGAAACTCTTTGTGATATACGTATATTGGAAAAAAACCATCGTCTATCTTTTCCTAAGAATAGTTCTAAAACTAGTCAATGTCTAGAACTAATACACTCCGACTTAGTAGGACCTGTGGAAGTGAATAGTTTATCAGGTTCTAGACATATTTTAACATTTCTAGATCACTATAGTCACTTTGTGTTTGTTTATTTTTTGAAATCGAAGGACCAAGTTACTTACCATTTTAAAATGTTCAATCAATATGTTGAAAAACAGACTGATAGGATAATAAAAGTTTTGCGAACAGACAATGGTAAGGAGTACTGATTGAGTTCCTGAAGACATCTGGCATTGTGCATCAAACCACATGTCCTTACTCACCACAGCAAAATGGGAAGGCAGAACGTCTCAATTGTTTACTTTTGGACAGAGCAAGATGTATGCTGGTAGAGTCTGAGCTCACAAATAATTGTTGGGCTGAAGCTGTAAATACTGCTACTTACCTTAGTAACAGGTCCCCGTGCAGGTCTGTAGATACCACCCCAATACAGAAGTGGTCAGGTAAAAAGATTACTCTAAAACATCTTAAAATGTTTGGTTGTAAGACGTTTGTCCACATTCCTTCAGGCAAATGGAAAAAAACTTTGTCCACAATCTACTCCCTGTATATTTGATATTGTGATCATTCTAAAGGGTACAGATTGTATGATCTGCAGAAAAAAATAGTATTGATATCAAGAGATTTTACTTTTTCAGAAAAACAATGGGGAAGCTCTTTGTTTAAAGATCATTGTCAGAATAAAAGCAGACATTTCTATGTGTTTCCAGATGAATAATCTGGAAGAAAATATGCATAATGATGACGGTAAAATTTTTTGCAGTAATGACGAGGTACTGTCATCAGTTCCAGGTTACGTTGAGTTAATTGATACAATTATTGATTTGGACTCAAGAACAGAACAAGACACTGAGCTCATAGTTGCTAGACCTCAACGGAATAGGTCTAGCAACTATGAGTTTTTGCATTGAAGGATTTTGTAACCTATGCAGTCTTCAGTCAAGATCAGTCCAATACGTTAAGTTATGAAGAGACGTTACGTAGTTAATAAAAAGACTCATGGAAGAGTGCTATGGACCATGAAATTAAATCTCAGATTCAAAATAAGACTTGGGAATTGGTCGAACCCTCAGCAACAAGGAAACCGTTAGAGTGTAAATGGGTTTACAAGTCCAAGAAAGATGCCAAGGATGATACTGTACATCATAAGGCAAGATTAGTTGTGAAAGGATTCGCCTAAAGGAGGGGAATGGACTACGAAAAAATTTTCTCACCTGTTGTCCGTTACAGCTCAATAAGGTATTTACTTGCCCTTGCTGTTGAATATGATTTGGACATAGATCAAATGGATGCTTTTTCCGCTTTTCTTCAAGGAGATCTCGAAGAGGAATTATATATGTGTCAACCTCCTGAGTACAAAAGGTTTGTCGTCTACGGAAGAGTATATATGTGCTCAAACAAGCTAGCAGAGTATGGAATGAGAATTTGGATTCATGTTTGAAAGGTACCATGGGTTTAAAACAATCTAAATTTGATTCATGTGTTTATTATCAAATTAAAAAAAGATTAATGTTTTTAGTTGCAGTTTGGGTTGACAATATTTTATTATTTTTCAATAGCAGAAAAGTCATTACGTTCAGTTGATGAGTACTTTTAAAATAAAAAGAAGGATTTTTGTGAGGCCAAGTCTGTTCTAGGTTTTCAACTGACTAGAGAAAGAAACAAGAAGAAAGTCTGGATGAGCCAACAAACGTACATAGAAAATATACTTCAATAATTCAGAATGGATCAATGTCACCCTGTATCATCACCAATGAGTTGCAATGATAAATTTATTAAAGGTCAAGAGCCCAAAAATGAAGAAGAAAGAGAAATGATGAAACAAGTTCCTTACCAAGAAGCTATTGGTTGTCTTTTGTTTGTAGTTCAAGTTTCAAGACCTGACATTGCTTATGCAATCAGTAATTTGAGTAGATTCAACAATAATTCAGGGATTTGTCACTGGACTGGCATTAAACGAGTGCTAAGATACTTAAAAGGGACTTCTTCATGGAGGTTACAGTTTTATTGTTCTAAGGGTGGAATCTTTTTTGAGTACTGTGATGCTGATTGGGCAAGTGATCATGATGAAAGAAGATCTGTCACTGGATACTTATTTATGAAATGTTGTGGTCCAATATCATGGGTGTACTAAATGACAACCGACTGTGGCACTTTCAACAACAAATATATGGCTATTGGTTGCGAGGTTTAGCCGAAGAGATTGATCCTTGTACAAAGAATCCTATTCAGATATACTGTGACAATCAGGGCGCAAAGAAGCTTGCTTTAAATGGAGCGTATCAAACCAGAACCAAGCACATTGATGTTAGAGATCATTTCCTGATGGAGAAGGTCAAAACTATATTGTTATCTTTCGATTATGTCACAACTAAAGAGATGGTTGCTGACTCATTGACTAAGGCGCTTGATAGTGAGAAGTTCAGTGATTGCATCAAGTATCAGGGATTCCACAAATAAGGAAGGGTGTTGGAATCGTTTTGTGTAATCTCTATGTTTACATTTGTTCTTTGCATTATAATATTTAATATCATTAGTTCAAATATATTGTCAATATAACAAAGAATAAATTATTTACTATAAACTGGTTATTAAAAGTTGTTGGTTGAATATATTTCTCTCTATCATTCATTATACACAATTTAAGTCTTTTTACTACATGTTGATACAAAAAACATAAACATGAAACAAAATCTTCGCTAATTTGAATATAATTTGAACTATTTAAGGTTATTTCTACTGTCTGATATTATTGGCCCCCTAAATTATTCTGACTACTTTGCATCCTCCTAAATTAGACTTGTAGGGTTTTATAGACTATAAAACTCTGTTATCTAGGAGAACTGCAGCAAACTGAGCTTTTATATTGATGTGATGGTATCAAAGAGAACCATGGTGGGAAGAGTGAGCAAACGTAAAGAACCACCCCTGAAGCAAGGGCTGTCAGCAAGTTTATAAATAAATTGTAAAAGAAACATTAAGTTCCATTTTCTTGGTACCTATTTTTTTTTTCTTTTCAAGCTAGGTCATAGTTACCATAAGAAAAACACATTGGTCAGTTTAATAGTGCCAGAAAACTTGAGAAGCACCCGGAAATCTTGGGCCCACCACATTACAAGCGCTATCACCACCTCACCCACAGAGTATAAGGAGTTCATCAGGCAGTTGGCAAATACTCGTTTCTCGCCCCCCACTAGTTCTATACCTGAAATCAAATTGAAACAATAATATATATGTATTAATCATATATATGGTTGAGATATATATATATATATATATATATATATATATATATATATATATATATATATATATATATATATACAGTTTTTCTACAGGACAAAACCCAAATTTATTTTTTGTTGAATAATTTATTTAATTATTTATTTATAATTTATAATTATAATTTATTATTCACTACAAGTATTTATTCCATATACATTCCATAAATGTACTATGATATCTAACTGAAATCTTAAAAGTACAGTGTTTTTAAAAGTCCTTCGTTGGGTTACTAGTTTACAACTCAATAAGATCAATTTCAATACAACGTTAAAAGTAAAAAATAATAATCTGATTTTTTTTCCATTTTTGGTAAATGTTAGCTGTAATGATAACAAAAACAAATAACCTGAAATAGGTAACAATTGAAGTGAGTAATGAAACATGTGTGGGTTTCCACAAAGATAACAACTAGAGGTATTATGTAAGTTCACAATACCAACTCTCGAATAGGTATTTTCATATGTAAATTTTATTGAAGATAAA
Organism: Stictocephala bisonia; assembly: GCA_035578905.1. Classification (NCBI taxonomy): domain Eukaryota; kingdom Metazoa; phylum Arthropoda; class Insecta; order Hemiptera; family Membracidae; genus Stictocephala; species Stictocephala bisonia. Next base: position 22,433 of record JAQJVL010003394.1, read on the forward strand.
AATGACAGACCTCTCATATATTTCTGAAGCTACATGAGCTGGCAAGTCAGGAGGGCAGAGAGCTTGGACGCACACACTGTTCTTTTAATATTTTCTGTACTGGAGAGTAAGAGATCTCTAATGCTCTAGCCATCTATCTAGTCCTTCATCAACACGTTGTAGAACATTCTCATCTAGTTTAGGAGTCCTAATAATCTTTGCATACCTTTACTCTCAAAGTTTATTTTTTGTTATTACAGCCTAAATTTACCAACAATGGATAAAAATCTGATGATTATTCTCCACTTTTAATATTGTATTCAAATTAACCTCATTTAGTAACAAACTACTCTTTAGTCAGTCTCTCCCTACTTATCTGAGGAAAGTGCCAGTGGCATTGTAAATTCGTGAAATTTGTGTAATGTAAATTTTCTTTTCTTTATGTATTCTCTACAGCAAAGTGTTATAGTGGATTTAAAACACAATGGCCGATATCTGAGAATAGAAGCATTTTAGTACATACTTTCATTCATAGGAGGAAAAGCTTTCTTTATTTTGGCCCATACAAACAGTTCCTGAAATACGTCCGCACATCATAGATACACAGTATATATATATCGAATGGCTTATTATTGCCAGCCACTAAATATAATAGGACAACAATTTAAATGGATAAATCAGATTGAAAAATGTCCAAAGAAAATAAAATCTAAAGTAGCAAGTCCTCATGACTTAGTGTTTAAATTTGATCTCCTGTCACAGAGCTAATTCCAGGTATTGCAACTACTAAACACCTTCATTTCAGTGTTACCATATTGGTGAAGTGCTTCATTAATTCATGTTCACTGTGACAACTGAGTAAAAAAATGCAGCCATCCAGAATGGTGGAAAGCTATAAAATTAAACACTTTCATGAAGCTTCCGAAATAATTTTAACCCTTGCAACACGGAAAATGGAAATATATCCCCAGCCTCTTTAGGGCTAAAAGGAGATAGACGAATATATCCTTAAAATCCTATTTTATAACATTCAATAAATTGTAGTTGCAGTGGGATCCGATAGAGTTCAGGAGAATGTTGAATAGTCTTTATAAACAAAGGTTTGTGTGATCTGAAAGTGATTGGTCAGTTGTAGTGGGAGGGGGGAGTGGCTTTGTCAGCTAAGGCACGCCCGACTGCCAAGTTACCCATTACATGTGAAACGGATACATCCTTGAATTGTTATTTTAGTTTGTGATGAAACTTTGTTAGTGTAATTGATGTAATTGATTTTGAGTGTTATCAATTGTGATAATTGATGTAAGATTATCGTTCATGAACATGTCTTACATCAATTAGTTCCGATTTATTTCTGCATACAATCAGTTTTTATCAATCAGCATCAGTTTTATTGAACATATTGTATTTTTACTATTTTATGTATTGTTTATGTTTTATTTAATTTATTTGCTTTATATTTTGTAATTTTTAGCCTAATAAGTTTTTATTTCTATTTGATCTAGGCCGTAAACTGAGTTTGAACACACAAAAATTATAAACATATATATTTTTAGAATGGTTTTTAAACTTTAAAAATAAATTTTTGAATGACTTTTTGATAATTTGGTATTTTTTTACACCTTATTGCATCCCTAACTAAAACAACATTTGCATTAAGAAAATTACATTTTTATATTTTAAATAATTGCTTTTTCAGTAAAATAAGAATAATCTATTCCACATAGCAAGGGTTATGATAACATACCAAAACATAACTGTGCTAAAAAGTAAAATAAATAGCAGGATTTATTACAGTGTTTTGTAAAAATTTAAAACCTATTAAAATATGAACCTACCTAAAACAAAAGCTGAATTGAAAGTAGAGCAGAAACAAGTCAAGTACTCCAGTGCCAGATAGGCAATGTAAGTTGGAGAAAAAGACTGCAGTAGTATCAGAACTCCTTGAAAAAAACTAAGACTGATCAACACAGTTTTACGCCCAAACCTATAACAGTAATAACATAACAATTAAGTATCATTCAAAGTAAATTAACAAATAAACTAGATAATTCACTAGAGTATAGTCAATGATCTACAACTCTGATAGATTTGTCTATTTGAGGTACTTTGGTATTTTGGGCCGAGCGGTCAAAGGCGTCAGGACTTTGAGCCTGGGTTAGAGATAGTGCTGGTTCGAATCCAGCCTAGACTGGAAGTTTTACAGTAATATTCACCTCCTACTGTACTGGTTTGTCCCCTTAGGCTATTAGGCAGGTGTTCCGTGATCAGTCTATTTGAACCCTTCCACCCTTATTCATTTACAGTTATGTTCTGTTTGTTTTCAAAAATCAACATCTTTTCCCCACCCATAGTCATACCTACAAAAAAAGAAATAAATAAATTTTTATCACATCTCTTCATCATAAAGCCATTTTTCAGAAATCATCTGCATATCTTGGCCCGGTCATATTTGGTGGTATAATGGATAATATTATAAATAGTGATAGGGAAGGGGGTTTCCAAAAACAGATGAAAACAATACATGTCAATGTGACATTGACCCACTCACTCGCCCATACACGTACAGTGGCATTGACCCTCTCGCCCATCCATACACGTACATTGGCAATGACCCACTCGTCCGCCCATACACGTACAGTGGCATTGACCCACACACCCGCCCATACACGTACAGACTATTGTCTGAATAAGTTCTCCGCACAGATCAATAGTCTATGGGGAATGGGTAGAGTAAGTTTAAGAAGGAGAATCGGCTTCTCCTTAAAAAAATTACTGTTATGAAATTGTTTCACTAAACTAATATGATAAAAAAAGATATATCAAGTAAAATTATTTGATTTCTACAGTCTGAATGTGCCTTCAAGAGATAAGGAAACTAAGAACAAGACAAAGAGATGTAATAAAATATATTAGGGAAGATCAAGACAACAGTAAACCAGAAAATCATCGCACATGAAATAATAAATTAATAAGGGACTGTGTAACTTTGACAGTTGTACAGCTGGGTAATGATATGTGGTGGTTTGGTAAATATTTTATTAAAAATAAATCTAATTTAACAAATGATTTATTGTACTGTTACTTTTTTTTATTTTTGAAGTGATATTTATCTAAATACATTATTGCCATTTACAAGTGAAATAGGCACAGTCACAATTAATTGAATGCAAATCTTAATCTTCATAACATAAGTTCAATAATAAAGTTTGAAAATGTCATACATACCAAGCAATCTTTAAGTTAATTTAAAATTAAATAGTTCCAATTCTGTATAAAATTACATTAAACAAATTAATTTAAGAGGTTCTCGAAAATAATAAATAAAAATCACCTACCCTAAACTAAAAACCTAAGTCAATGTCAAACTTCAAGAATTCTTGATTAGAATAAAAAGAATTAACTAACAGTTATGAAACAGTTTGTTTGTAAACATTATAATTGAAACAGTTCACTTAGCAAACACTAAACAAGATTTGCTTAGTAAAACTCAGTCTTATAAGTGAAAAGATTTTTGAATTTAATAAGTATGTTAAACTAAGTAATTGTTAAATATTTAAACTTGTGGTATCACTGTTCGCCTCTTGTTAAAAAAGATAATTCTGGCTTGTGACATAATTACACAAGAAAATACACAAGATGTTGCATTAGATCCAAATACACTTAATAGATATTTTGCAGATTCAGTTGAGGAGCTGACTAATCAGGTTAACACCCTGAAATGTAAGGGATAAATTTGAAAATGTAATAATTGCGTTATCTTATAAAAAGCGTTATACTGTATTTTTAGTCATCAAAAAACAAACAATCGTGTGTTTGTCCCATGTTAATCGCCCGACTTTGAGTGTTAAAGCTAATGATATATTTTTTCAATATATCATCGTTAAAAATTACATGTTTTATTTTTAAAATGTAAATGTATCTATGTGGCTTTATATGATGGTAATAGATAGTGTATTGAATTTGCCATTTAATTTGTGAGAAACTTTCTCTGCGTTTCGGAACTTAAGTGATTAAGATCGTTTTGCAGGCTTGAGACTGCCAGAGGCCGCATTAAAAGTTTTGGTCAATAAGAGCTTCGTCACATTATTATTTTATTTTTAAATTTTATTATTTTTTTGTATTTAAAGTTTTTGATTATTTTTATTTATTTTTTATTTTGTTTACTGTACACTGCTGTCTTCATTATGTTACTCTGGAGGGAGGCATTCGGCCAGGATTTCCTCTTCTTCCAGTTCGCTGTTGCTCTCTGTTTCGGAATCACTAGAGTTGCCGAGGTTCACAACAATGCGGTTTTCATCTGTAAAACTATCTACAAGGTTGTCCACTTGCCACAGTGCATCTTCCAGTTTCCTCACATGCTCCACAAACTTCTTCCATGTTTCGGGTGACAGGTTTGATATGTTATTGTTCAACATTTCTTCAACATCATGAATGTTATAAGAAACATTATGCAGTGTGACGTTGTTCTTCACTTGTGCCCATGCCAGTTCAATAGGATTCAAATCACAGTAGTAAGGAGGCAACCTTAACACTGTGGGTCCAGCTTCAGCAGCCATCTGGTCAACAACATATTTTTTAGCTGACAGCTACAGTTTAGTTCAGCTTTTACAAGTGTAGTAGACCATCGGACTCCTTTATTTGTCAGATATTTCTGGATATCATCTTTTCTCCAGCTTATATTTGGAAATTTCTCCACGGTCCTGGAATGGTAGGAAGCATTGTCTATTACAACGACGCTTCTGGGTGGTAAATTCGGCAGGAGTTTCTCCTCAAACCAATTTTCGAAACAAGCAGAATTCATTTCTTCATGATAGTCCGACCCTCCAAGCCACTTTTTGTTTTTCTTCCCTTGAAAAATTAGCCTCATATCATTGTGAACTGTTTTATCACTTCGTTCCTTGAGAAATCCATTTTCATTTCCAATATGGACAACGATCAGGCGTCCTCCTCGCCCTGGAACATTCTTTAGTCCAGTCGTTTTGCCTTCCAGCGCAACGTGTCGTGCGGATTTGATATAAGACGGTCTCCAAGCGTGCTTCACTGTGTGTCCTGCATTCAAAAATGTCTCATCCAAGTAAAAATTGGTTTATTTTCAATTCTGTATTTCCGGATCTCCGTTAAATATTTCCTTCTCCAAATGACAAGATCGTCTCTTTCAATAAACACCGAACGTCATGTCCGGCGTTCGTACACAAATCCCAGATCAGTGATATAGCGATGAACTGTAGCTCTGCTCATTGCTGGTAAACTGTCATCTGCATTTATTTTCTCTGTAATAGATGTCAACGTCGGAGGTCTATTCTGTCTAAACATGTCATGTACTATACGTCGGATTCCAATCTTTGTGAAGTCTGATGTTTTTTTCATTCTTGATGTGGCACCTGTCGCTCTAGGTCGTTTTTTACCAGGCGTTGTGAGTTTTCCTTCATTAGCTTCCTTCCTTATACGCTCCACAGTCGCTCTGCTTGTCCCTGTTAAAACCATTGTTAAAACCTTATACGCTCCACTGTCCGCTCTGCTACTTCTCAAAGTGAAGATGTCGACTCAGCTAACAGATTTCCAAACACTGTTAATATAATCTTCCTCTCGCCACTACTAAGTATACTACCTCGTCCATGTATGGTGATATACTTCTGTGCTAGTAGAATCCTCTCGGGTGTCTTCTCAGCTGCCATGACTAGCAATGATACAGAAAATAACTTGTCGTGGTATTTAAAGCCTCGATACATTGTACAAGTAATGGCTTCTTCCTGTTTACTTGGATGGAAGCTGGAAATCTCCAACAAATTCGCTTCTGCGAAAATATGAATCATTGAATACCCTGCGACAATGGTGTTTCCTAAATTATCGGCGTTTCCGCTGGAAGAAGAGGAAATCATGGTGGAAGATTCAGACAACTTATGTAGCGTTATAAATATTTAATGCAACTGCATTCATCAATTACATATTAACTGTTATAAATTTAACCATTGTACATGTGTAAAACTATAATGAAAAACTTTAAATATTTGGGAAGAAACAATGGGATTAAAAATAGGTGACGAAGATATAATAGCCCAAAAATTAAAATATAGCCTAAAGTTAAATATACAGTTTAATTTCTACAGTTTATTTATATACATTATTATACATTTATATTTATTACATTATAATATATATTTGTTGTATTTATTATATTTTATTTATATACAGTACATTTATATACATTTTAAATTAGCCAAATTAAAAAAATAAAACATGTAATTTTTAACGATGATATATTGAAAAAATATATCATTAGCTTTAACACTCAAAGTCGGCCGACTAACATGGGACAAACACACAACTGTTTGTTTTTTGATGACTAAAACTACAGTATAACGCTTTTTATAAGATAACGCATTTATTACATTTTCAAATTTATCCCTTACTGTTCGTGTTTAGGGGGTGCATTCGGCGACGCGTGACTAATGGGATTTACTCGCTGGGCCGTCCCGGCCATTATCCCAGTCTACCCCTCCGGTCAGGTAGCTTGCCTCAACTTAGGTTGAGACACCGTTTAGTGATTATCTTGGATCTTCTACACTCTCTGAAGACAAACATTTCAGTTGCAAAACATTTACAACGGAGGACATACAAAAATGCTTCAATGTTTTCTAACTCAAAAGCTATGGTTTACTATTGGATTTCAAACCTTGTCGATATGAACTATTCATCTAATCAAAATTTCACATATAGAATGTTTGCCTCAGAGCAGTGTACTTTTCTCATCAACTTAAAATATCTAAGGTCATTCCTGTTTTTAAAAAGGTTAACAAAACATTGAGTCAAAATTACCAACCCATTTCAATTCTCCCCATTTAATAAAAATTATTCAAATCTTTGGTCTTGAACCAACTATATAATACCACTGTACGTTTATGGGTGGGCGGGTGGGCGGGTGGGTCAATACCACTGTACGTGTATGGGTGGGCGGGTGGGTCAATACCACCGTACGTGTATGGGTGGGTGGGTGGGTCAATACCACCGTACGTATGGGTGGGCGGGTGGGTCAATTCCACTGTACGTGTATGGGTGGGCGGGTGGGTCAATACCACTGTATGTGTATGGTGGGCGGGTGGGTCAATACTACTGTACATTATTATTACCAATGAACGTGTTTGGGTGGGTGGGTGGGTCAATATCCTTCCAACGGAGTATATTTGATGTAACGTAAATCCTTGAATGTACTACAATGCTGACCTATTATTATTAGATATATTAATAATAATATATCTATTATTATTAATATATCTAATAATAATAGGTCAGCCGTCATTATTATAGTTTTTGCATAATCTCTTTTGCAAAATAACAATTTGTTGACAGACATTAAATTTTGTTTCAGAGTAGTTAGGTCCACCACAATGACAGTTTCAAATCTCTGAGTCAATCCTACATGCTTTTGAAAACAAAGAATCAATCACCATGCTACTTTTTGCTTATGATTGTATTCCTTTTGATATTCTGTTTGAAAAGCTTGAGTTTTATGGTCTAAAGTCTGAATCACTTGGAGTTTTAAAATAGTTCTTAGGAAATGGAACTCTGTTAGTGTCAGGGGAAAATCTCCAAAAGAGTGGTAAGGGCAAGTGTCTGCAGGGTTCAATTCTTTATCCTTTTCTGTTGATAGTAACATGAATGGTCTTCCAAATAAATTACCTATCAACTGTGTAATGTATGCAGACAACACAACAATTTTTGCAAATAATAAAGATTTAACTATTCTTTCTAAAATCATTCAAAATGCTACAAATCTTGTTTTGAACTGGTTTTCTGCTAATAAATTAATTTGTAATGAAATTTATTTTCATTACAAATTAATTTTAAGATTACATTACAAATTAAATTTAAGATGTTTACACTTTGTGTCTTAACACAAAGTGTAAACATGTCTCTCACAAATAAACCTATCTGACCAGTCAGTAAAACTTCTCAGTATTATAGTAGATAATGTTATACAGTTTCTGAGTGATGATGCATTTAATACCTGTCAGATAGGTAACATATGATGATGTAGTTGGTGATGAGGCCCAAGTTGTTGACAGTACCAACCATAGTCCGCTGCCAGACTGCTTTCTCACACAGCAGCTTGAACTGAAACAGGTACTATATCAGCACAGGATTGTGCCTGATATGCATGTCTGAACTTGAAATTTGCATTGGACATGAATGCATTGGGGCTGAATGACTATATTTCGTCATTTAGGTTTTCCCTTGAGGACCGAAATGACGAAATATGGTCATTACTAAAATTCATGTTGAGGACTGAATGACAATATCCCGTCATTCGAAGTTCGTTATATATAACATCCAATTTACCACTTACTTGTACGTCTTTGGGATTACATGCAGACGTTCAAGAATGCTTTATTTAAGGTCTGAAGCCAGCTGTTGAAATATAACGTCAATGAAAAGAACTGATAATAATAGGCAGAGAGTTAATTTTAACAGACAAATCTGAGAGTATTAACAATATATTTCATGTTACATTTCTTTTATTTTCAATCCAGTTGTTATAATTTTTTCTGTGTTTGTAGGTTATTAAGTTTAGACTTCAATAAAACAGTTTGCCACAGGTACACAGGTATAATATGTTTTGTTTAAGAGCTGTAAGCATTAAAAAAATGTTTTTTTGATAAAATATAAATATTTAAAAATTATGAGATGACTTTTTGGACATTTATTCTGATAAAGTACTCACTTACAAACATTCTGGTCAAATAAGTACTCTTTTATCTTTATTAGAACAGATTTTATAAATAAATGAATAAAGACTTGCGTTTCTCCAAATTTCCAGGCTAAATATTTTACTAGAAAAATGAAGAGGAAAAAATTTGCACTATTTTTTTGTTGGTCCTCAATGGGTTAGCCCTTAAAACGAAAATTAACAATTTAGTTTTAAAGCATGCATAGCCAGATCATAGGACATAGCTTAACTTAGCGAGAAACACAATATTTTATTGATTCAGTCAAATTAGTACTTTGTGCCCTCTAAATGAGACTTACAGATTTCTCTAGACTTTGAAACTTTTTTACCTAAGAGAGCAAACTGATTATAATCAGAAAATTTACAATTTAATTTGACCAAATGCATAGCCAGTTCACAGGACATGGCTAAACATGGCGAGAACCCCAACATTTCATTGACTTAGAGTCAATTGCAGTACTTTACGGTCTCTAAAAGTAGACTTTCAGATTTGTTTAGAAAATAAAAGTTTGTAAACTTCAAGAAAAGTTTGATTGAAATAGCAAGATTACAATCTATATAATATATATAAAAGCCATTTACCACTCATCACTATTTCTCCGAAACTATACGTCCAATTGACTTGAAAATTTGTACATATCTTTATCTTGACCTCTATAGGCTCACTAAGAAAGGATTTTCTTCTCCGACCTCAGGACTCCGTCCCACTGGCCTCCAAAATTGCCATGGTATTCTTATGGAGCTATATTAATTGATTTATTAACAGCTGTTAGCTGTTAAATAAAAACAAATTGAATAAAATTGTGGCAACTTAACTAATTGTGTTAACTTTTAAAATTAAAAATAATTGAGGAAAGTAATAAATTATTCACAAGATCAGCTATGAAATCGTTCTAAATTGGATGGTATTTAAATAATTGTTTTTCGAAAACAAAGTATTTATTTTGATTTACTTAAAGTAATTTTTAATGTTCTTGAATTTGTTGGAATGTTTTTGAAATGGATTATAATTTTGATGTATTAAAACAGTTGTTATTTGTAATTATTTACTAAATTTTATTTAAATTTAATATCTCCCCTATGCTTTTATGTTTTGTTATTATGTGTTGATTTAAAGAATATTATTGACAGATGTTAAGTATTAGACAGTTTATTGTTGTAGTAAAAAGAATTGTACAGTATATTTAATTTGTGTTCCAGTAAAAGCTTATCTTGTACTATAAAACGAGCAAGGAATTGTATGTATGTATGTATGTACCTATTTCCAGTCATTTTATTTCAAAAACGGCTCTACCGATTTTCTTCGTACTTTGTCTATAAAAGGTTTTCTACCTCAGGAATCCAATGGATTTGGTGACAATTTTGAGAAAACTCATTTTCTATGAGTTTTCACGATTCCAAAAGTACACAGTAAAAATATAGGAGACAGGCGGGTGGGTCAATACCACTGTTTAATGTTTACTATTTCAACATGTGAGTTATGATTTTAATTTATTTTTTTAAATAACACATGTTTTTCTGAATCTGTTAAAATGTAAACAAACCAAATATTATTGTATTTTTCTTACCTATGTCTAATATACACAATTCAGTTATTCTCGAACTTTATTTCATTTTTATTATAATTTCAACGCACCGCAACGCATATTTATGGTCCTTGTAAATAGTTCATTAATAACTTCAGTTCAGTGTATTTTAACTTTTTCTTAGATGCCAGGCGGACGTCCTCCAAAACGACGTAAGTTTAATTTTAATAAAAATGAGCCACCAATACCGAATTTAAATGAATCCCAAGATACTGAAACATGCTATGAAGCTGAAATTGAAAATACAGATCTTGATTCAAACAATGAAACAAATCTTATGACTTGTATTAATACTTTGCAAACAACTTCTACAAATAATTCTGGAAATACCTTACAAACTTCTAGCAACTTTCTTAATTACGATTTGCCATCAACCTCGGGGGTAACATTTAATAATATCGTCCAAACAACAATTTTTAATCAAGAAAGTAATGATACTCCTGCTACTGCTAGACCAATGCGTAAAGCGAAAGTTGCTTGCAGAGATAGATTGATAGGAGTTATTATGGATATGAATGATTCACAGAGTCAAGAATCAGAAGAAAAAAGAATTCATCGGGAACGTAACAAAAAATTGAATGAGCAGAAGAGCGTCAACAACGTTTGAGTGATGATCTTTCAAGAGTCACTCAACGAATCTCTCAAGAAACTTGTGTGCAAAGAAGTCAGCGGTTGAGTAATATGCACGAAAGAGAAAATCAACGAAGAAATGAAGAAACTCCTGAAGAAAGGAGTCAACGTTCGGATATAATGCGTCAGAGAATTAATCAACAAAGAAATGCGGAAACTCCTGAAGAAAGAAGTCAGCGATTAGATGATATGCGACAGAGAAACAGCCAACAAAGAAATGCGGAAACTCCTGAAGATAGAAGTCAGCGATTAAATGCAATGCGTCAGAGAAATAGTCAACAACGAAATGAAGAAACTCCTGATCAAAGAAGTCAGCGATTAGAAATTTTAAGAATGCGTGCAAATGAAATTCGAGCTGCTGAAACCCATGTTTGCAGGGAACAGCGTCTTGAAGAACAGCGACGTCGGAATGCTCGTCGCCAAAGACGTTTGTTAGCGAATTCGTTGAAGCCTACTTACAAGTTAGCTGTTCAATATGACGTTGCTTGTCACCGTTTAGGAGAATTTAATGTTGCGTGCGTGCATTGTGGAGCGTTACATTTTCCTGAGGAACGCGTAGGCAATAGAAATAATAACTCATTTGGGGATTGCTGTTTGAAGGGTAAAATTGATATTCAACATGCTGATTTTCCAAATGAATTAACAAGAATTTTTTCGCATAGACATCCCTTATCTCCTGAATTTCATCAAAGAATTAAAAATCTAAACTCATCGTATGCAAAGGCATCTTGTTTGTGCGATGATGACCGTACAATAAATAACCGTGGAATATATACTTATATTGCCAACGGCCAGGTATATCATAAAATAAATGCAGCTGCACAGCCAACACAAACTCCAGAAGGTAATTTTGAAAAACCTCTTTATGGACAGATGTATTTTCTCGATTCAGAGGAAGCTGTAACGGAGCGAGGAAACCATCCTCTAAATGATGGTATTAGTGTGCCATTATTTGAATTATTAGAGGAAATCATTCGTTCTGAAAATCCTTTTGCACGAGGTTATATGATGATGAGAGAAGTAGCAGAGCAAGCTGAACGAGAAGCGGCTTTTCAACAGATACCAGTACCAAATGTTAGGCTTTTATTCACTTGCCCAGAAGGACTTGATCCAACAAGATACAATGTTCCTCAAAGCAATGAAGTATGTGCCGTCGTTACTTTGAACGCTGATCAAAGTTTTCCAGATAATCCACTTATTATTAGACAACGAGGAAAATCAGTGCAAATAATGAAAAATATTGATAAACACGCAGAACCCTTAACATACCCACTATTTTTTCCTAAAGGAACTTTTGGTTTTTCACCGGGTATGCTGCTGAGAGAAGGATATCCAAGTAGAGGTCACATAACTAGACTTGAACTTGCACAATAAAGAATTGCTTTTCGACCTCATTTAACACAATATATTTCATTGGACGAAACCATAAGGGGATATGATTTACGTAACCTTAAGTTTAATGCTTTGCATTTTGGTGGACGTTTGTTTCAACAGTATCTTGTAGATACCTACATTAGAATAGAATATGATAGAATTCAATGGATAAAGTTGAATCAAAAGAAAATACTTGCAGACAGTTATACATTTGTTACAAATTATCTTAATGAGATGGCACAAAAAAATAATGCTGTTTTGGGAGAAAAGATTATACTTCCATCGTCTTTTCCTGGCTCTACTAGATATTATTCTGAGCATTTTGAAGATGCTATGGCACTGGTTAGAAGATTCGGGTCTCCTGACTTCTTTATAACCATGACCTGTAATCCGGACTGGCCGGAAATTAAGGAAGCTATAAAGATAATGAATGAAAATGGTAGTGACTGGCAACAACTAGCTCAAGATAGACCTGACATAATTGCTAGGGTAGCATATTTAAAATTTAGTTAATTGAGGATTTAGATAAAAGTCAAATTTTTGGGCAAGTTGCTGCTTACGTTTATACTGTAGAATTTCAAAAAAGAGGGCTGCCTCACATGCATTTGTTAATTATATTAAAGCAAGAAGATAAGATTCACAATCCTGAAGAACTAGATGATCTCGTTTCAGCAGAAATACCAGACGTAGAAGACGATTCAGAACTACGAGAATTAGTTAAGAAATGGATGATTCATCAAGCTTGTGGCGAACAAAATCAAAAAGCATCATGCATGGTTAATAAAAACGGTAGAATGAGTTGTAGGTTTAAATTTCCTATGGGATTCCAAGATACAACCTCTTTAATCGACGATGGCAAGCTCAAGTATAGAAGAAGGTATGATCCTAAATTAGATCAAAATAATAGAGATTTTTTTGTTCATGAAGAAGCAATTTATCGTAAAGATGCTCAAGGTCAAAAAATAACTCGCGATAATCGCCATGTTGCTCCTTACAATCCATACTTGTTGAAAAAATTCAACTGCCACATAAATGTTGAATACGTTGGAAGCATTCGGGCTGTTAAGTATCTTTACAAATATATTTATAAAGGCCATGATTGTGCTGCTTTAAAAGTAGTCCAAAATCAAACCACTATAAATTATAATGAAGCACATAAATTTATTCAAGGTAGATGCATAACCACCTGAGGCTTGCTGGCGATTATTTGGGAATGAGATACAAAAAAAAAAGTCATTGTGTTCAGCGACTGAATATCCATTTGCCTGGTCAATATCGAGTACAAAATATTGAACAAGCTCAAGAAGATTTACTTGATATAGGTCGAAAGGGTTCTATGTTAGAAGCTTACTTCCGAACAAACCAAGCTAAAAAACAACGTATTGAAAACAATGACAATACAGAAAATAGTAGTTTTTATTTCTACTGGCAAATGCCAGAATTTTATCGATGGGAAGGAAAAGAAAGTAAATGGGTTGAAAGACAACGGAATATTCGAGTTATTGGTAGAATACATAATGTTACATTTGTTGCACAACCTGAGTTGTATTTTTTACGTTTACTTTTGTATCACGTTAACGACGCTGTGAGTTTTGACGATCTGCTTATGGTTAATGGTGTAAAATGTAATTCGTACAAACAGGCTTGCTTAGCTAGAGGTTTAACTTACGATGATAAACAATGGATTGATGGCTTACGAGAATCAGCATTATCGAAAATGCCAAGAGCAATGAGAACTCTTTTTACACAAATATTAATATTTGGTGCTCCTGAAAATTCGAAGAACCTGTGGGATACTTTTAAAGAAGATTTGGCTGAAGATTTTATTCATCGTGCCAGAGAAAATGGTACTTCTGTTAATGAAGCTATTCGAAAAGCTTACAGAATTATTGCTCATAAGCTCAATTCTCAAGCAACGGAAGGTCGAAATTTTCAATTTTGGGTAGATTGATTTCAAATGGATGATATTGATGGCTACGATGAAATAAATGATGACATAATTAATATTGATCAATCTTTTGTACTTGGCGAAGAGATGAGAAGACAACTTCGTGGCAACCAAATTGAAGTTGTTGATTCCATAATAGATACACTTGATAATAATTTACAGCAGAGATGCTTTTTTATTGACGGGCCAGGAGGAACTGGAAAAACATTTATATATAAAACTTTATATCATGTTCTTTCAGCTAAAAATTATAAAGTAAAGTGTATGGCTTTTACAGGAATCGCAGCAATGCTTCTGCAAAACGGTCATACATCCCATAAAACTTGTGGTCTTAAAGTACCTTTAACTGCAGAATCTGTTTCCAATATAAAGTCTGGATCAGCTAAGGCTAGGGAGCTTGCAAAAATTGATATTTTTTTAATGGATGAAGCTCCTATGCTTCCTAAATACGGACTTCAAAATATAGATGAGTTACTACGAAGTATAGCAAATCCAAACTTACCATTTGGAGGAAAAGTTATAGTTCTAGGAGGAGACTTTCGACAGTGTTTACCAGTTCAACAAAGAGCTAATCGAAGCGAACTTGTGAATTTGTCAATAAAAAAGAGCCCATTATGGCATAATTTTAAACTTTTTTCACTAACAGAAAATATGCGTGTCGATCCAGAACAGCTGGAATTTACTAATTATCTTCTACAAGTTGGGAATGGCGAACTTCCAAAAAATGAGTTGGATGAAATTAAAATTCCAAATGATATGATTTCAAATGGTGATATAATTGATGAAGTTTTTGGCAACTGCTTGCTTAACAGACAATACGAAAATATGAAAGACCGAGCAATCTTGGCACCATTAAATAAGGACGTAGCCAAAATTAATGCTGAAATCATTGAAAAGTTGGAGGGTGAAAGTAAGCAATATAAAAGTTATGATTCAGTAAAAGATCCAGCCGAAGATACATTGCTATTTACTCCTGAATTTCTAAATTCAATTGAAATTGCAGATTTACCTTTACATGAGCTAAAATTAAAAAGAAACACAATAATTATGCTTTTGAGAAATTTAGATCTTGGGGAAGGTCTCTGTAATGGTGTTAGACTTACTGTTACCCAGTTATGCAACAATATAATTAAAGGCAAAATTATAACTGGTGAACATGCCGGACAAGAAGTACATATTCCCAGAATAACTCTTGAATCAAACAAAAGTCAGTTGGGAGGCTCAATGCAAAGACATCAATTTCCAGTCAAACCAGCATTTGCTATGACAATTCATAAATCTCAAGGCCAAACATTTGAGTATGTTGGTGTTGATTTAAGAAGTCCGGTTTTCATGCACGGTATGCTTTACGTAGCATTTTCAAGAGTTAAGAGAAGAAACAGTCTAAAAATTTTATTACCAGCAGAAAATAATAGTCGAATTCAAGGTTATACACGAAATGTTGTCTGGACTGAAGTATTAAATAACGCATATAATAATATCGAACCTGATTTGTACCAAGACGAAGACTTTTTTCTTGAAAATTTAGAAGCTTTTGATTCAGCATTAGATAATTTGCACATTAGTTTTTAACATTAAAATCAATTTACTTGTGTTTTATATGATTTATTTCTGGCATTTTTAGATTTTAATTTTGTAAATGAAAAACTTTAATATTGAATCAATCTTTTCCATAATAATTGTGTTGAATACTTTTTTATATATTTGTATATATTATATTTTATGTTTCTTAATAATAAATAATACTTATTTTGTAAAAAGTTTTGTGATTTTATTTATATACGGGTATATTCATTCTAACAACCTTTTCAATAGAATTTATCAATAAAATAATTCTCTAGAAAAAATTTTCAAATATATTTTAATAATTTTCATAATGGGAGATAATTATTGTGTTTATAACAAAATCAAACAACTAATAACAAAACCAAATTTTTACAGATGAGACACTAACCCGATCGGAGATCGGCTTTCCTGGTACTAAGTACCTAAAACGTTTAGTTTAATTATTATTTCCACTGAACTAATTAATCTCCAGTAAAAATCTATAATGAGTAGAAAAGTGTAATTGTACTTTACATTAATTATATTTTGATCGCAAGTCTTCAAACTCAATATTATGACTGGTGAAGCGGGTGGGTTCAGCTAGTAATAATATATAACTACATAATTAATTTTGTAGTACATCACCTAGAGATGTTGCATATTGCAAATAGCTCTTGGGGTGTTTTAGTTGAAACTGGACTCGGATAATTATTATTTGTTTTGTTTATTAGTTTGTATAGAACTCATGTAGGCCAAGTACATGTAACAGGCCTTCATTATTTCCTAAGTTTTAATTTTGTATTTTATGTAATTACTTTAAAGGTGAAATAAATTCATTTATTAGGTAATTTTTATAAGGTAATAAATGAACCAGAAGTTATGATTTTTGAACAATATTACCTCAGTAGCAACAGTCTTTTCTTTAGTTTCAAACAGGAAGGAATCACAAGAGACTGTCAAATTAGTTAGGAAGTTATCAGAAGAACAGTCTGTGTTGTTCTGATTCCGAACAGCGTATCGCTGGCACCATACTGGTTCTTCAGAAAGAGGATTGTATGGCATGGCCTCAGGCAACCAAGGTGGGGAGAACTCTGTAGAATTAGCCGGTTCACATTCTGGCACTAGACACCTGCAACAAAGAACAAACAGGGAGTATTCGAGTCAAGTATGTATCTCAACAACACAATGACATTTTGAATCTAATGAAAACGATAACTATTAAAATTGACGAATTTACTTAACACTAATAATTGATCAAATCACCAAAATAAAATTCAAATTATCTACAACCTATAAATAGTAATGGCTTTTTTATCATTACAAGTTCATAGTGGCTAATAAACTTGTAATGATGCAAAAAAATTGCAAATCTAAAAATTGTTCCTTATCTGTCACATATGTAGCTTTATATATGAGTAATATTTATATTGGATAGTGTAATGTATATAAGAAATGTTGTGTGCATTAGTAATCAAATTATGAATTAGTTATTTTTTTTTTTTTATTACAATCAGATTCTAGAGACAAGACAATGAAACAGTTGTAATATTCATCACATTTTAAAATTTATACATTTTATACTTATTTGAAAAATTTCTAAGGAAAAGATACATAATAAGGAAATCATCTTAACTTTAAGAGGTTCTTTTTTTGTATTTTAATTATGCTGTTATTATTTATTTCTTATTTATTCTTATAACCGATGAGGAGGAGGAGGGGTAGGACACCTTCCCACAGCTCTCAGTGTGATCCCGATGCTGAGAGCACTCCTATCCCAGGGGAGTCGGATGGTCAAAATCGGTAAAAATTTAGATTTTTTTTTTATTTCATATTTTAATTATACATGCTTTTAGTTATTTTTTTTTTTTTTTTTTTATTACAATCAGATTCTAGAGACAAGACAATGAAACAGTTGTAATATTCATCACATTTTAAAATTTATACATTTTATACTTATTTGAAAAATTTCTAAGGAAAAGATACATAATAAGGAAATCATCTTAACTTTAAGAGGTTCTTTTTTTGTATTTTAATTATGCTGTTATTATTTATTTCTTATTTATTCTTATAACCGATGAGGAGGAGGAGGGGTAGGACACCTTCCCACAGCTCTCAGTGTGATCCCGATGCTGAGAGCACTCCTATCCCATTAATTCCTTATCCTACCTAACCTCTCCAACCAAGCCAAGGCGGAACAGCGTGGGCCGAGGGCTGAATGGCTGGTGGTAGACCAGTCTATACCATGCGGACTCTGGACACCTGCCGAAATCCAGTTTCAAATAGGCTTACCCTGGCATGCGGGGCTCTGTCGGGGCTAGACCATTTATTTCCCTAGCTACTCGTGGGAACCCATATGGATCCAAATTCAAAAAAAATTAACAAAACCTTTACCTAAGGACCGCATTGAGTCCTTAGGCAATGAACCGAGCATGGAAGCAGAGGGCAGCCACACCGGCCAGCCCTTGTTTTCCATTGCTCGGGCCAAATCGACGTCGAGGGGGGACTCATCTCTCTCCGATTCTGAATCGAACTTGGCTGAGGACCGCCCAGAGTCCTCAGACAAGGACCTTGGCACGGGGAACGAAGGCAGCCAAGCTGGCCAGCCTGAAGTCCCCGGTGCTCGGGTCAGGGGTTCAGTGGAGGGGGGCGTGTCGCTCTCCGACCCCGATAAAATCCTTCCTCGGGGCCCAGGATCTGATCAGCTTGATCGGACTGCTGAGGCCCTGAATAGGATGAAGATAGCCAGGAAAAAGATTCCTGGTAATCAGAGGAAAAAACTCCTTAGGGAGAGACTTGCTCGGCAGGGTGTACAGTGGGACCCTGCTAAGTATCGTCCTCTGAAGAAAGCCTCTTCGGCGACTTCTAAGGCGGAGGGTGAGAGCTCCAAAGGTGGCGCCAAAAGCGCACGCCCGCAGAGCTCGACCTCTTCACCTGCGGAGGCCAGGAGGGGAGCGACTCCTAAGGCGAGGGGTGACGGCCCTAAAGGTGGCGCTAAACGCGCACGCCCGCAGGGCTCGACCCCCTCTCCCTCGGAGGCTCAGAGGGATCTGAAGAGACAAAGGAAGGCCGAGGGAGGTTCCCAGGGAACCTCTTCTCAGACCTTCCTGGAAGCTCTCAAGTCCATCAAGGTGGCGGTTGTGCCACCTAATTATCCGGAGAGCAAGCTCACTGAAGAGCAAGGCAACCTCATCCAGACTGCTCTGGTTGAGTCGATATGCCTGCTGGACAGTGGTGAGCTCCCCTTGTTCACCAACTCCTACATGGAGAGAGGTGCTCTTATTGTCTCCGTCGAAAACGAGGAGACAAAAACATGGATCACGGCAACTGTTCCCTCTCTCAAACTGTGGGAGGGGGCTCAGTTCAGGATCGGTGACTGAAAGGACATCCTACGGGCTACCAAGGTGCTTTTTAAGACGCCTAAGCAGCTCGGAAAGATGGACGAGTCCGGAATTCTGAAGCTCGTTGATGATCAAAACAAGGAACTGAATGTGAGAGAATGGACCATCATCAGTCGAAAGGCCGATCCGGAAGGAGCAAAGACCTTCGTCTGCCTGGTGGATGACCACGTTCTCTCAGCCATTAAGGCCAGGAGCTATAAGTTGAGGTTGGGGCTCTGGCAGGTCTCGGTGGTCGTTTTGGCTAGGGACAATGCCAAGGGTGATCCAAGCCAACCTGCACCACAGTAGGGCTGCTTCAGCAGCCCTCTGTCAGTCTATGACTGCACACAACATCGACCTGGCCTTGATTCAAGAACCTTGGTTACACAAGGGCAGAATTGCAGGACTGGCCGATGCAAAAGGTAAGATAATTTCTTATTGTTCCACCAATAATGCTAGGACTTGTATCTTGGTACGCAATGGTATGGAAGTATTTCCTCTGTTTGATTTCTGTTCCAGGGACATCACGACAGTGAGAATTACACTGAGCACTGAGGAAGGGCATAGGAAGTTCATCGTCAGCTCTGTGTACCTTCCCTATGATGCTCAGGATCCACCTCCTTCCAGGGAACTTGAAGCCCTGGTGGAGAAACAATCCATTGGTGGGCGGCACCTTCTGGTCAGCTGCGATGCCAATGCACATCATGAAGCATGGGGATCATCTGACTCCAACAGGAGGGGTGAGTACCTATTAAACTTCATAGTAAATTACGATTTATTTATTCTAAATCGGGGCAACGAACCCACATTTAGGAACAGAATCAGAGCAGAAGTCATAGACCTGACCCTTTGCAATGCGGTCACTCTAGGCCTCATTGACAACTGGCGGGTCTCTGACGAACCTTCTCTTTCTGATCATCTGTACATTTGTTTTGATATCAAGGCTAAAATGTCAGCCCTTTCCTCTCCTCACCGTAATCCAAGGCGGACGGACTGGGAGTCCTATGCTACGGAACTCTCGGCAATTGCGGGACTGGGTCCCGGGGGGGGGGGGGGGGTAGAGTACGTATAAGGTCTGTCGTGGAATTAGAGCAGGCGGCATCCTGTTTACAGGACGCGATCCTCGAAAGTTACCACGACAACTGTCCAATTTCAAACACACCGCCTAGACCAAAAATCGGGTGGTGGTCAAAATCCCTGGAAGCTAAGAAAAGGCGCGTTAGGATGCTTTTTAACCGCTCTAAGGTGGCCAACTGTTGGGAAGAGTATCGTTTAGCTCTTAACGACTACAATTCATCCATTCATGATGCCAAGAAGGCTTCATGGCAAACCTTTTGTAGGGGCATTGACTCCATCAAAGAGGCAGCCAGAATCCAGAAAATCTTGGCTAGAGAACCTATCAACCCCATGGGCAGTCTTAGAACCAGCTCAGGGGAACTGACAACTCTACCTGGCGAAACGCTCAAGCTCCTTCTGGAGTGTCACTTCCCAGGGAATCTCGTTGACGATGCTCTGGAAGTCTCTGGCCCTCGAGAGATTAGCCCTATACCTAGGGCAACTTGAGAGGACTGGAGGCAAGCTAGACGCATAGTCACCGTTTCCAAAGTTAAATGGGCAATCGACAAGTTCAGCCCATTTAAATCGCCAGGAGGCGACGGCATCTTCCCCGCACTGTTGCAGAAGGGCCCACCGAACCTCCACTTTCTACTCTGCGAAATCTTCAGAGCGAGCATTGCCTTCGGGTATATTCCTCAGTCCTGGAGAGTCAGCAAAGTAGTTTTTATTCCTAAGCGGGGTCGTGGCGACTACACAAACGCCAAATCCTTTAGGCCAATTAGTCTTTCCTCGTTTCTGGTGAAGACCATGGAGAGACTCGTAGAATTTTACA
Organism: Stictocephala bisonia; assembly: GCA_035578905.1. Lineage (NCBI taxonomy): Eukaryota > Metazoa > Arthropoda > Insecta > Hemiptera > Membracidae > Stictocephala > Stictocephala bisonia. The sequence goes on from JAQJVL010003394.1 coordinate 43,485, forward strand.
TTCGAGAAGGGGCGCTTAAAGACTCCCCTTTACATCGAAATCAGCATGCATATCTCCCGGGGAAGTCTTGTGAGTCTGCCCTCCATTGTCTGGTCAGACACCTTGAACATTCCCTGGAGAATAAAGAAATTGCTCTAGGAGCCTTTTTGGATATTGAGGGGGCATTCAACAACACCTCATATCAGTCAATTATTCGTGCTCTGGGACAACGTGGTGTAGAGCCTACCATTTGCAGGTGGGTCGACCACATGTTACGGGGCAGAAGAATTCAATCAACCCTTCTAAGTGAGGTGGTGGAGATTTCTGCGAGCCGGGGATGCCCGCAGGGGGGAGTTCTTTCACCCCTCCTGTGGGACCTGGTGGTGGATGATCTCCTAGTCAGCCTCACGGAAAAGGGCATTTTCATACAGGGCTATGCGGATGATCTAGTCCTACTGGTCCGTGGCAAGTACCAGGGCACTGTTACGGACATCATGAACGACAGTCTGGAAGCAGTGAACTCCTGGTGTGCAAGAGAAGGGCTTGCAATAAACCCTTCCAAGACAGTAATAGTTCCCTTCACCAGGAAAAGGGTTCAGGGCTCCTTCAGAGGCCTGGCCCTTGGGGGGGTGTCTCTGCCTGTTTCATCGTCGGTTAAGTATCTGGGAGTAATCCTTGATCAGAAACTGACATGGAACTTGCATCTTGATAAAGTCATCCGCAGGGCTAAGTGGTCCTTTGTGACCACTAGGCGCTGTGTGGGCTCTACATGGGGCCTGTCACCCCATGTCTGCCACTGGCTTTACACAGCGGTCATCAGACCACAAATTACTTACGGGGCTTTGATCTGGTGGCCTAAGGTCAACCAGGTAACAGTCCGGGGTAGGCTTTCTAGCCTACAAAGACTTGCCTGCATGTGCATGACAGGGGCCTTTAGGTCGACCCCTTCTATTGCACTGGAGGTTCTTCTCAACCTGCCGCCCCTTGATCTCTTCATTATTGGGGAGGCTCGGGCGGCGGCTTATAGGCTCCAGCTATCTGGCCACTGGAGGGGGTCCTGCACAGGTCACTCCTCAGTGACCAATCTAGTAAATGACGAGATACTCTCAATGAAGTCTGACTTTGTTGGGACTAAGCTCCTTTTCGCTAGACCCTATACTGTGGACCTTAGGTCGAGGGAGTACTGGGACGGTGTTGGTAGCCCGGTTTCTTCTCACGACTGAGTTGTGTGGTTCACAGACGGGTCTAGAATGGGCAACAGAGCTGGATTTGGCGTCTATACTGGCAACCCTAGGACCAACGCTAGCGTGAGCCTGGGAGCGTATGGCACCGTCTTCCAAGCTGAAGTCACCGCAATCCTTCATTGTGCCGCCCAGGCGGTCGAGAGAGGGGTTTGTGGGAAACACATCCGCATCCTCTCAGACAGTCAGGCGGCCTTAGGGGCTCTGGACTCCTGGAAGGTCTCGTCTGGTCTAGTCTGGGAATGCGTGGAGACCCTCAGTATCCTGGGATCAAGAAACCAGGTCTTGCTGGAATG
>JAQJVL010003394.1:50000-62057 GCA_035578905.1 Stictocephala bisonia
CTTTTCTGAGCTTCTAGAGGTCGTAAAAATAATTACCGAGTCACGTACTCATTTTGAAATGTATAAGGTACTGTACATTACTTACTTATTTACATTACTGTTATATACGTAAGTAAATATTGTTTTTTAAATTGATTTAAATAAGTTTAAAACCACTTTAAATTGATTTAAATCAATATAAAATTACAGCATTTACTTACGTATATAAAAGTAATGTATCGTAACTATACTTTACATTTCATAAAGATTATAACATGATCAAGTAACTAATGTTATGATCTCTAGAAGCAAAGAAAACATTGTTTCTAGAAATTGATAAGAACTAGAATCTATATTTTCCGGTGACAACCGTGATGTGGCATCCTCAGTAATATCTTTGAGACCACTGAGGATTCCACATCACAGTATGGGCGAAACGTCTGATTATAATGTAAATAGTACCTTGATGCGGTTGTCACCAGAAAATATAGATTCTAGTTATGACACCGGCCGCTTAAGCCTAAGTTCTAAGACTGATAAGAACTGCTTTACTTGTAAATTTAAAATTCTGAAATTAAAAAAGTTATGGAAAACAGTGCTGTCAACCAGGTATTAAAATATAAATTTGATATAGTGACAGGTTTTTATTAATATAAGTGCAAAGTTGATGCACAGTAGTTAAAATTCTGGCACATTTTTCGTTCCAATTAGGATAAAAACTACTAACACTTATAATTAAATTTAAAAAAGCATTTTTTATAATTTACAATTAACACATATCCTGTGTTTGATTTTTCATATGCCTCTTAGTTTCTTAGGGAACACTTAGGTACACATAATTTCCGCACCTACAGTATACAGTATTCTAATTAATAGAGTGTGTAGTGTGACTGCGCAAGTTGTATGCTACTCCTCTATGGAACTTAAGGTCCAAGTTTTGATTTATAAAGTTTGGATGGTAAGAATTGCATCCTAAAGGCCTCTTCACACACACCCATGTCATGACAGTGACGTGCCCAAGACGTGGACCTTCCGTTAAGGACAAAAATATTCTTCAAGTTTTATTTTTGTTGTTCTTACATGTCCCATGCCGTGCATATCAGTGCTGCCAGTGCTCTCGCTGTCACCATACCGACATAGGTAGAAAGATTGCCGACGATATTTTTCTCAAATCACGGTAGCTGTATGGACGTATTTTTGTGCTCTGTTGGTTATTGAGTTTTTATTGGTTTTTTATTGGTTTCAGTTTTTACTTACTTTTCCTCCAATGTGTCTCTTTTTTCTGCAAATGTTTTCCAGCTTATTCAGAGAATTATTAAAGGTATTTATTGATATAAAGAAAGCTTATGACAGTGTTAAAAGAACAATGGTGTGGGAGAGCTTGAGAGAGATTGGGATAGGAAATACATATATTGAGTGGATAAAGGAGCTGTATAGGGTGAATAAGAGCAGAGTGAGAACAATAGTGGGCGAGACGGAATGGTTTGATGTATGGAGAGGTTTGAAACAGGGTAGTGTGTTATCGCCGGCACTGTTTAACGTTTGTGATGGAAATAATTTTGAGGAAGGTGAAATTATTGGTTAAAAGTGACGTCAATGTTATGATATTTGCAGATGACATTGTAATTTGGGGGGAAGATGAGGAGGAAATACAACGACAGTTGAATTGCTGGAACGATCAGATGAAGAGGAGGGGGTTATATATAAGCACTGAGAAAAGCGAAGTAATGGTGGTGGGGAGAGATGCTGATCTAAGACAAAACATAACCGTTGAAGGGAAACCATCTGCAATTGGTTAACCACTTCACTTACTTGGGGACAGTAATGACGAGTGACGGCAGGCTTGATAGAGAGATTACTGCTAGATTGGAGAAGGTGGGCACGTTTTTACCGAAGTGTTAAACACCTGTTGTGGGATAGGAAAGTGCCAAGGACTGCTAAAACCGTCATGTACAAAACGTAATTATAGGCCCGCTCTCACGTATGCAGCAGAGACGTGGAAAATGACAGAGAAAGAGTGGAGTAGAATACAGGCGGGCGAGATGGCTTTCCTGAGGGCAATTAAAGGAAGAAGTAGGCGTGACAGAATCCGGAATGAGGAGATAAGGGAAGGTTTGGTCAATGAAAGCTTAAGGGTGAGAATAGAAAGATCTAGGATCAAATGGCTTGGACACGTGAAAAGGATGGATGCGTCTAGAGTGCCAAGGAGAATGGAAGAATTGGCCATTGTTGGGAGAAGACCAAGAGGACGACCGAGAGTGAGATGGAAAGATGATGTGATTGGGGACATAGGAAGGAGAGGAGCACAATGGAACATGATTTGCGAGGAGAAGTTGTGGGAAGACAGAAGTAGATGGCGGAGGCTGGCTGATACCCCGACCCAGGACTAATCTGGAACGGGAACGGATATGGATGGATGGATTAAAGGTATTTTCTGAAATTCTGAAATACTCAAACAATTGAGGCCCGTCGTCAATTAATTCCTTATAAAGAGTGAAGAATTCCCCTTCATTTTATCTCTTTTCCAGGTGTTGTGCATCCATATCCTCTTGTCCACTTATTTTGCGTCATCCTCTCCTTCAACCAGAATAAGAGCAATCATACACATCACATTTCATCATTGGTAAATTTTGTCATTTTTAGTTGACTTGCTAACGAACCACTGACTGTCACTGTCTGGCATAAATCACTGACTAAAAATATGCCGGTCTTGCCACTTTCATATGTGAACGGAAGTTACTGTGGCACCACAAAGAGTAGATCACGTGCCACTCACGTCACGGTCATGACATGAGTGTGTGTGAAGAGACTAAGTCTCCTAGTGTGGACCCTGCAAGGCAATTGAATAGCTGGTATTAGGAGTAAATTCTGGTCTAGGGAGGTGGAATAACGAAGAATGGGACACAATATATAAAGTATGTGTTGACCATACTTCTTTCAGCCAAAACTTTCCAGCACGCCCTGGAATTTTAAGGGTTGTGGTGAAAGGGATTTACTTTAAAAGTGATAAGGTATGGTAAAAGCCACAAGATGTCAAAAATGCAATAATAATCAGTAAATATGGACAGTGAGCTGATGTGACTAACATTAAAAAAGCGGAACACCAACCAAAGTTTTTGTTATATCTTTAGATGATGACAATCAATTGATATTCTTCTGAATTTTGGTAAGACAATAAAGACATAAATTAGTTGTAAAAAACATATGTAGTACCATAAGTACTATTAATATATACAAAAAGGAAAAAATAACCTAATGTTTTCCCATTGTTAAATATTTTATTGAAGGAGAATTGTTTTAATGCTTAATACTTGTATGTAATAGCATCTGATGTATTTTTTCCTCCAAAATAATGTTCAAAAAGGCCACAATCTGTAAGTGAACTTTATGAACCAAGTAAAGTACAAACAAACAGCTCATTTGGACTTTGCACTTCACGTTAGAAGCCTTAGCCAAAGAGCCCTCATACCAGCAGTTAAATAATAAAAACTTTTAAATTATGCCACTAACGTAATTTTGTTGTTCTGGGAAAATGGCCAGTAAATATAAAAATAAAATTCTGTTAATCATATTAATTTATGTTCAAGTAAAATATTTTTCTTAGTTAGTTTTAGTAAAGCTAAGTTTATCCATTAAAAACGCGTCACCTGGAGTCGATTTTTTGATGTAAGATAAAAATTGCAATTCACAGTAAATTTGAAAAATATGTTATGAAATATCTTGGCTTTATAATCAAACAAAATTTGAACTGGACTCAGAAATAGCAATTTACAATTAGTAATGGGTTTATGGTCAACAATATATAATCAGTAAAGCTTGATAAATATTTGTATACATTGGTTATGAAATTAATTTATAAAGTACATCTTGAAAAACGTTTTGATAGGATTCAATTAACAAAAGAAATTTAAATCGGTATGTATTAAAATGGATTTATGGATCATGTGTGTTTAGAACTAAAACTATTAACATATATTTATGTCACTCAAGTGCACGATAATAACAAAGCAATAACTATTAGTTCATAGTTAATTTATTCATAGAGCATCACTAAATTGATTCCTTTTAAACTTTTATATATTATAGAATCGTACTGCAACCAAATAAATTAAAGAAAATCACCTTTTTAATCAATTTGGAAAATATTACAATGATTTGAGAAAAAAATGCAAATCTAGGTTACTGTTTTTATTACCTTGATTTTCTGTTATATGTGAGTAAAGCGATAAATTGAACTGAAAGCAATTAAAGTGAACACTCTCTTACCTTTAATTAGCCTAGTAATTAATTAATGCTATTAATTATGCACTTCATATGCAGCATTAAATGAACAAGAAACAAGAGCATATCTCATAAATATTGTCTAGGAACAATATAGGCTCAATTCCATCATTGTACATTGTTGTCACTTTTCATTATATACTCAAGTATTGGTCTTGATACTGCTTGTGTCACATTATTGTTTATGTGGCATTTGGTATCATAATTAAATATTTATTCTAGATTAATTAGTAATTAATATTCTTACTTAAAGAAGACAAATTCAATAGATGATTAGCTGAAATTTGACGCCAGTGACAACCTCGTCAGGTAAGAGCAATAACAGATCTGCCTGAGTAAGCAGCTTGCAATTAATTACTCAATTATTTAAAGAAGCAAATAATGTTATTTACCTTCAGTTTGTTTCCCCGACAGATGGGATTTGAACACATTTCATCAATAGAACAGATTCAACAAAGCGCACAGTGCCAATGTTAATTGACTGTTGACACTCAAAATGACCACTTAACCCTATCTGGTCACTCATTATATTGAAGTGACATAACACAAGTTACTGAGCGAGGGAATTGACGTGGTTACTTGGTCTAGTAACTGGAACCAGATATTTGTAGTTTGAGCTGATTAGAAACTTAGATCTGTGGTTTCACAGAATGTACGTGATTTCAACTTTTAAACATTAATTTAATAATAATTTAAAACTAACAAACTATAGGGGTAGTTTGTTAAATATATTTTCATATGACACACTAACTTAGAGATACTCACTACGTGGCCCTCGGGACGCATGCGGCTCTTAACTAATTATTTGTGGCTCTTAACTTTTTAGAACTGCAATAATTTGTTTGACATTTCTAGCCATTAGATTGCTTAATATTATATACTATATATATATATATATATATATATATATATATATATTACTAGCTGTACCCGCCCGCTTCGCCGGTCATAATTTTTTTAGGAGGCATGTCATAAAAAGTAAACTGCAAAACAAATAATTATTTATTTTTTTTCACATTTCACCACATGTTTTAATTACCGAGGAAAAAGGTTAACACCAAATACAGATCACCTGATCAAGTAAAAGTAGTGTGTGCTACACTCTCAAGGTGAAATGTAGAACTACAATAAATCAAAACATATACAGTACTGTTGTTGTGAGAACTTCAATCTGCTTATGGCATATGAAACTACATTAAACCACACAGTCATATGTTTTTTGTAAACAATTTAGATTCTCCATTTGAATAACATGGGATCTTTAGGAGCCCGTGGGGCGGGACCCTGTGGACGGATATGCATCAAACTTCACAGAAACCATCTCGGGAGTATACAGGACAACATCATAAAGTTTCATGGTGATCGGTTGGATAATTTGGCAGCACATAAACTTCAAACATATATATATATATATTATATATTATACAAACATCCTCTTTTATAAATACTAGATAATGACAACACTTAACAATCTTTTTTATGTTTATTAAGATCGATTTCGGTCTCGTAAGACCATCTTCAGTTGTACCGTAAGGTTATAAAATACTTAATTGTAGAATAATCAATTCAGCTGATAATATAAAAATAAAAATGTTGATGGATATATTGTAGATCTTTTTAAAACTTTATAATTTTGCATCTTCATGATAGAATCAAACATAATATTTGAGTGAAATTTTATTTGGTTGTTGAGTATTAATGATGGATTTTCTTTTGTGTTTTTGTATATATACAATTTTTCTAGTAGCATCCAGTTTTTTATACTTTTAGGTCCAATAGGGATAATTTCTAAATTTTCTTCTATTGATTGAATATTATGATTTGTTTGTTTTTTGGTATATGTTCTTTATTAAAAACTTCTTCCTGTTTGGCCAATGTAATACTTTAGACAAGTTGAACATGTAATTTATATATTCCTGAATTATTGTATTTGTTTTCATTATTTTTTGTAGAATAATTATGTTGTAGTATATTTTTATATGCTATTATTTGTTCTATATTTAATTTTATATTCTTATTTGGAAAATATATTATGTAAAGATTTGTTAATATCTCCATGATAGGTTATATGAATGTAGTTATTTTTTATAACTAAGAGTTTTTTGTTGTGTTTATTAATTAATTTACTTATTAAATTTGGCTGATATCCATTATCGACAGCAATTTGTTTTGATAATGTTGGTTCTTTTTCTAAAAAGGTGTTTTCAGTAGTCTATGAATCATACTGTGGAAGGCTGCTAATTTATGTGATGTTTGGATGATTGGATGTATTGTGAATTATTTGATTTGTTGATGTTGGTTTACGATAAGTTTTGAACTGGTGTTTGTTATCTTTATTAGTTACTTTAAGGTCAAGAAAGTTTTATGCTGTTAGAATTTTCTATTTAAATTGTAAATTTTCTAAATTTAGAACTGAAATAGAATTGTAAATTTGTTTGGGGTGAATATTGTTCAAAAAGATTTCTAATAGATCTACTTGTCATTTTTTTTCCGTTGAATAGGACATAGAATGTCATCAGCACTATCTATGGTAATATATAATTTTCATGGGGTAAGGGCTTAATTCAGGATTGAGAATGTTTATTTTCAATATAATTTAGGAAAATGTTTGCTAAGATGCTAGAAAGGGATGATCCCATGGCTAATCCTTTTATCTTGGGAATACATTTTAGCGTTATATTGAAAGTAATTTTGTTTAAGAATAATCTTGTTAAGTTGAAGATTCTTGAATTTTCTTGCTGTCTTATTGATTTTATTGTGTTAAGTTTTCTTCAAGAATAGTTAAACTTTCTTCTACAGGGATGTTCTGTAAATAAATCCGTTAATGTCAATGAAACTAGGTATACTGATTATCAGGGCAATTCATATTTTTAATTTTGTCGATTAAGTCTGATGTGTTTTTAAGAGAGCAGTTGTTTTCAAGTGATATTTAATTTTTTTAATATAGTTGGGGTTTTTTCGGTTTGTAAAGGAGGTTATTTTCATTAACATTGGTTGATTGGTTTTTTGATCTTTATGGATTTTTGGGGTTGACTAGGTTTGGGGGGCGTTTGGTTTTATTGTTCTACAAAAAAATTTTTGGTGGTTGTTAAATACAGATTTGTTGATAGCAGTTTTATTTTTTCTTTTGGGATCTTTTTGTAGGGTCTTTTTGTCATTCCTTTATATTGTTTTTGGTGGTGAAATCTATAATTTTATATGGTGTTCGGCTTTTACTAAAAAAAATTTCTTGTATTACCTTTACTGCTTTGTTGGCTGTTGCATTACTTTTTTTAAATTTTTGATTATTTGAGTTGGTTTTTTCTCGTGGTTTTTTTTTGTGTAAGAATTTTGTATTGTTTTGAATTTCAAGAACTTTCAGTTTTTATGAGAAGTTTTTAATTGTTGTTATTTGAATACAAAAATTGAAACCCTTCTCTAAAATGTTTTAAAATTTTGATTTACAAATTCAAATTTTTGTTTTGTTAAATTTAAACTAGGTAGAACTTGTGATTAGAAAATGGGGTATTTGAGATTGGTTTTTTTTTGATAGTTTAATAAGTTTGTTGGTTGAATTAATTTCTTCTTTTTGATTTCTAATTTACCAATCATGAATTTGTGTCTTAGATTTTCAATTTTAATAAAGTGTAAACATTCATAAAAATGTGTGTGTAATTTTAATAACTGTTCATTCAAATTATATTTTTTAAAAGTATTAATTTGGGGCTTTTTCTTTAAAAACCCAAAACTTTTCAGCTTTTGCAAATTTTTGTGGTTTGGATTTTTTGTTTTTTGATTTGAAATAATAGGGATGGATTATGTGAAGGCAATATTGATTGAATTGGGGTGTTTCAATCACATTCGTAGTTTAAGTTTGGGTTTTCTGTATTGGTAGGTAAGTTGCGTTGGGGGATTTTTTTTTTTGACATTTTAGCCATTAAAAAGTTAATATTTTATTATTTTGTATATTTATAAATAAAGATTGCTAAGTGTTGTCTTTTATACATTTTTTATATATATTTTATAATATTTATATGTATTAATTTTATATTAACCGGGTGTTTCAAAAGAAAAGGGGGTTTTTGTGTGTTTAATATTTTTTACATCAAACTTACAGCCACAAGGGATATTCAAATGAAAAAGGGAAAATCAAACAGTTTTTTTTTGTTGGCATCAGTGCGGAATGTTTCCGCCGCAATCCGATAGAAACGTAGTACAAAGATGGCGATAAAGAACAGAAAGCGTTTTGTGTTTTACAGTTTGCAAAGACGGAATCTGTTTTTATGTGCAACGTGCGTTCCCGGGTTAAGTTCGGTTGTATCCTCCAGGTGAAACAAAATTGTAGATGGTATCATCGTTTGAAGACACTGGCTGCCCTTTTTAAAGGGACAGTCGGGAGACCAAAAATAGTGAAAGGCGTTGAGAAGTGGTAATTCGTTCCGGTAGCCCTATGAAATCCGTTGGTTGGTAGTCGTGAATTTGCAATTCCTGGACGGGCTGTTTGGAGATTTTGCGGCGACGTTGCAACTCGTCCTTATCGTTTGCAGTTGTTAAGGCTTGAAGCCCAGACCCTGTTTTACTGCCAACTTTGCTACGACATGTTGTTGAAAAGACAAATGAAAATTTTTTGGATTTGTCGTATTCAGTGATGAATTTATCTTCCCCTTATGGTCAAGTAAAACACCCCTAAAGTTCGGATTTGGGGGCAGAAAAAACCCCGTTGATGGAACAAGTGCAACGAGCTCCCCTAAAATTGAATGTTTTTTGTGCCCTTCCCGACAGAAAGTTTAAGGTCCTTTCTTTTTTTTGGTGAAACAACTGTAAAAGGTCCCTTTATCGGATACTCTACGCTATGGCTCTTCCCTCACTGAAACAGGGAACCGGGGAACTTCGTTTTTCAGCAGATGGTGCGCCGCCCCTGGTAACGAGGTCGCAATTGGCTTTAACTACAGTACCGACCCCTGGGTTTGGCCCTAAAGGGGCCCATTTATGGCGTTGTTATCCATGGCCCCCACGGTCACCGAAACCTAACGCGTGGTTTTTATCTTTGGGGGTTTATTTAAAGGATCGAGTGTATGTGCCTCCAAAAGCCAGCCAACTTCCCGAATTAAGGAACGGATTGAAACGCTGTTGCGGCAATTACTAATGAGACACTAACCAAGTTTTGGGGAAAAATCGTATCGTCTTGACGTGTGCCCCCAGTAACGAATGGGGTAATTGAAACTTGTAGGTTTATGTAAAAAATGTTTGAGTTCCTTTTTGTTTTAATTCATTGGGCTGTAAGTTTTGTAATAATATTTAACACTTTTTAAAACCGTTTCATTTTTAAAACACCCGGTATTTATATATATATATTTTTATATATATATTAACAAAAGTATTCTAGCAAAATAAGTTTTCCTAAAAATAAAAAGCCTTGAAGTTGGGGATACGCTGTAAGAAGCGAATTTATTTTATTTGTTTAGTTGTTAAGTTTTTTATTTTCAGAAAGAAGTGGATTAAGTCTGATTTTTTTTGGTCTGGAGTCTCGTCTTCTAAAATGATGTCGGAGTTGAGAGATCAGTATCTAAATTGAAAAAGGGAAATGTTTTCATATAGGTTCTACAAAAATAATCTGATGTAGTGTTTCCTTTTTTGTCTGAGAAATTTGAACTCTAGAAGATGACAATTAAAATTGCAGCTTTGACATTAAAATCAATGAATAGTTGCCCAAAAAAAAAACCCAAAAAAACTCTGTGTAACGGGAAAAGAAGAGAATAAAAAAAAAACATTACCCTTTTTGGAAACAATTAGAATTTTTTAGCCCCTTTTTGCAGAAAAAATCAATCCTTGTCAGAACAGAGGGTGCCTGTTTTCCCCACACTTTTCTTTTTAAAGCTTTTATCGCTGAATAAAGCATTTGCAGAGGATTTTAGTCCCAAAAAATGTTACTCATATTTCCGAGTTTTTTTCTCAATGAAAAAAAATGTTGAGCAAAGCCCCAAATTTTTCACCCCATTGTACAAATTTAGTTTATTGTAATATTTTATCATAATTAAGAAAAAAAAAATGTAGAATCACTGCAATAATTAATTTTTCTAATATTTAATTAAAACAAAATGATTAGTTTTTTAGAATCCCCAAAAAATCTGTTAAGAAGTCTTATAAAGAGTATAAAGTTTGGACGTACGCTTTTGGCTATAACATTAGTCTTACATATGAGACGCCGACACAACGTTGTTGGTATTTTAAGGCGAATATGAATGGTTATATGAGTATAGGATGAGTGTAGTCTGGTTACTAACTGAGTTCAATTGTTCCTCAGAAAGGGCAATTTATTAATAGCCCAACAGCCAGGGCAACTAAGGGACCTACAACTTTACGTGGAATCCGAACCACGTAGTGCTGGTCTCAGCAACCATCAAGAGGACGCCATGTCGGTATTAAGAGGGATCCGAGCATCCAACCTATCGCCTACAATCTCCCAAACACTTTGTCCCCATGTAGCTGGGTTAAAGCACTGCGCCACCAGAGCCGACTGGGTTAAACAGTCTGTTGGCTGTTTAACGAATATGTACAATTTTGCATAACAATAACTTATGATTCCTAGCCAAATAACAGGGTTCAAATTTCTGTTTTAGGCTGTTATTTGATCTCCAACTTTCATTTTCTTGGTGATTTAAAAATGTTATTACTAAAGTTAAGTTATGTGTAACTGTTTAAAATAATTATAATTAATGGAACATAAGCGCATTTCAGTTATTTTTATACCGTTTTACGAAAATATTCTGATAAATTATTTTGATTTTATGAATTCTGTTAAATACATTGTGTAAGAGTAACTTTTTTACTTATCTATACCTATTATACTTATCTAGTAACTTTTTTTAGCTCGCAAAAATAAATAAAATCTGGGCTTATCAAATATAGGAAGATAACTCGTTACAATATGAAAGTATAGGAAGGAACTATGATTTTAGAGTAATGGAAATAAGATAAATGAACTAGTAATATTTTGTTTAGAATTATAACATTGAAAGTTAAATAGTGATTGATATTACATAGATAAGCTTCCACGACCATTAATGACTGAACTAACTTGGTTTTTAAGGTTATTACCACATTGATGTTTGGATACTATTCACACTAGCCTAATTATACTACTGTAAATAGTATTAAAATATAAACGTGGACACTCCCAAGTTAGTTTAAGTGATTGTTTGATGGTCAACATTTAATGTACAATCTCTAAAATGTCATAAATGATTAATATTTGTAAATACAAAATTAATCTAGGTTTACAAAGAGAAATATGAAATTTGTTAATTGATTTAACACATAATATTGAAGAAAGGAGTCGAACTCTTTGTGTACCATCCTCCATTGGATGTGAAGAGTCACTAACTACTCTAAAACACCATTTCTTGAGTCCAGAAGACATTTTCAAAGTTTAGCTTTCCCAACTTGAGCAAGAAAAGAATTATTAATTCGTCTAAAACGAGACCTACACTGTAACTTTTTAAAACTTTAAGGCAGTATAATTTTTTAAAGAATGAACGTTTTGACGTCAGATTTGTGGTTTTATATTCTACTTCTTAAGACCTTTAATTTGATGTGCTTCTCAACATACGCTCTCATTTAAGACTTTCTTCTGAATCATTGCGGGCCATTCCCTTGATATGTCAGAAAAATGGTAGGTACTTCAAAAAGCATATTTATATGTGCAGTAACGTTGTAACAAGTTATATTGCCTTATCTTTAATCATTCAGAAATTATCAAGCTGGTGCGGGACTTTATAAATACACTCTGTTTAATACATCATCATGAAAACAAATTTG
>JAQJVL010003395.1:0-62056 GCA_035578905.1 Stictocephala bisonia
TTAGTTTTGTCTGCATTAAGTATGAGCAAGTTTTCGTCAAACCATTGTAGCAAATTATTAGCCTCAATGAAGCCACGCATTTCAAGATCTTCCATACTGGAGCCAGATACAGACAATGACGTGTCGTCCGCAAAGAGACATAACTCGCCTGATGTAATACTGCTTGGCATATTTACAAGTTTATTATACCAGATAATGCATAAGCCTTATATCATTTCCTATACGTCAGGTTTTTTTTTTCATGTATCTGAAAATGTGTTTGTCGTGTATACTGCAATATTTTTATTATGGTTATATTTGTATCGTTTACTGAAGTATAGGTATTCAGCTACTATAAAATGTGTGATTTTTAAATAATAAATAAAAGCTATGACACACCCCTAGACACCTCCTCTGTCATCAAATGCATCAAACACAAATGCGGAGTAGAGAAGGACAGACAACAGGAGGGGAGGTAGTTGAGCCACTAATTTCTACTTAAAGAAAGAAGCAGGACACTGGTTGCCAAGCAAATTGTGACTGGTGTCTAAGCAAAATATTTTTTTGTTTTTTTTTTAGTAGGGGCCGTACTGTTTTACATTTCAACTAATTTTGTCAAATTTGTAACTGATAATATTTCTGACTGACTGTATAGGAGAACTAAATCTTGAAAACATTACCTGCACTTATTTGAAAGAAATCAATATTTTTACCGTCAGATGTATGAATGTTTCCAGTAGGTGCGGATTCCATTGGCTCAGCACCTGGAGAATTTGCCGGCATTTCTTCCATACTCTCTTCCCCAGGAGGGACCAATTGTGCTGATTGTAAACGAGCACGTTCTTGTTCTTCAATTGAACCATAATGGATTGTTGATTGCTTCTTGACATAAATAAGATCTTCATCGTCAGACATGTTATCTGTAATTCAATATTAAAACAATATAATAATGTAGTGAATGCTGGAAGTAGCAATATCTGAACCTGATGTACTACCCCACTTATCCCTAAGCAAATGCAGTAGCCTACAAGGATGAGTGGTACTTGAGGGCCCATTCGCAGATACAGTAGTCCCTCATTAATCTGACACAATTCAGACCAGATATGAGTTGGATTAGTGAAAAAGCCGGATTACTGGAGTTCATTTGAAAAACATGCTAAATTAATGTAAATTGTAGCTACAAAAGTCAATTTTTACAATAAAGATGAACAATAGTTTCAATGTAGGAAAAGTACGGCACAGCAGTTGAAACAGTGTTATAATAAAATACTTTTACATATGTATGAAAAACAAATTAAAAAGCTCTCAACAGTAGTGTACTCCACAAACGTGGAGTAGCGATAAACTGAACTGACAACTGAGTGAAGTGATATTCAAACAGAATCCAGCCTACTAATAACAAACAAACTGGTCCTCACCTTGTCCCATCCCCAAACAGACTACCCTTTACCCAAGATGTATATAATAAATGTTATTTACAACAGTTGTGGTCTCCCAACTAATTAGCTGACAACAAACATTGTTTACTTTTACTTCCTATTTACACAGGAATAGAAAAATTTATAATACGTTTGGTTGAGAATCTAAGAATTTTTGACCAAGGTAATAATTTTATTCCAAAACCAATATATATATATATATATATATATTCTAACAGTAGGTCTAAACTTGCAATGAAACGTATTTAGCTCCAATCCCTTACAGTACTGCAGTAGTATAATTTTTATCAATGCTGTATTTGTGTCTGTGACGACAGTAGAAAAAAGGACCTAATGAAAATACATTATACATGTAGTGTGCCATTAGCAACTTGTACAGTAAAAACTCACCATCAATCTCTACTACATGCACCTCTAGCAAAGACTCTGACCCAGATTACTGAAATTAAAAAGTTTCCGGAATTAATTTCCAGCGTTAACTAATGTTTTATGTGTAGCAGCATAATACAGTTAGGCCTACCAGATTTATATTACGTCTTTCCTCTAATTTTTTTAACAAGGCCTACTTAATAACAATGACCAGATTATGGGGTATAGAAAATGCATGTAATGGGGTTTACTCGCAAAATTTTACTGTACGTCTTATCATTCATATTAAAGGTACATCAAAACGCCCCTTTTCTTGTTTGTTCATACGGGACATGGAAAGGTTAACAGATTGTTTGTGCTAAACAAACCTTTGCAGGATTGAAACTTATTAAGGCCAAGTAGAACTGTCACAGCTTTCTTCTGCAAACGGAAAACATATTGAGTTAGAGTACACTCTGCTCCCCAAATTGGAAGACCATAGATAAGATGGGGATAAACACATCCAAAATATGCAGAAAATAAAATATTCCTATTAGCAAAGTAAGTCTCCGCAAAACAACTTTGTGGAGACTCTTAGCAACCCAAACAGAAAAGTTAGTACCGTATTGTGATTTATATTTCTGGCAAGTTGATAAACAAGCAAAAGTGTTCACACCCTCCATCTTATCGTTGCAGTTTTCACAAAACAATGCTTGCCTCATCAGTTTTCATATCCGTCTTTGGTTTTCATTCCACTTCGACAAAACATACCTTTTGCTTTCTACACGCTACATTTAAGCTGATAGGATATGTCCTTGTCAACTAAACGTACAATAAGACGTTGCATGTAAACCCCCCTACGCACAAGCCTTAGCATTACTCTAGTTAAAATACGTATATGCTTAGGAACTAACCTTACCCCAAAACTGAAAACACTTCTTCAACCAGCTAAATAAACAAGATTTTATTTAAATTTCACACTATGTATAAATAAGGGAGTAATATTTTGGGATTCTACCTCTAAGATTACCAATTTGATTTATTAACCTTTTTAACGCAATACGACAGATATCTCTTTGAAAAAGTAAACATACCAACAACGGGCAACAAACAGACCAAACCAGTTATTTGTTTTTTTTCCATCCGTTTTAATGGGCCTTACGATTCAACTTATGTAGCTCTGATGTACACTGTAGTCTGTGGTTGTCCATGTACCACATTTTTATTTGATAGTTCTTTAGCTCCGTGATTTATTTTTCTATTTAGTCTTAGAGTTTTCTGTTTTTTTTTTCTTGTTTTATTTATAGTACATTCATATTTATACGGCCTTCTAGTAGGAGGATGAATATCTCACAGAGCGCATGCTCAAGGCACCTGTTGCTTAGATATGTGACAAGCAGAAAGTTGCACTTTACAACGGTTACAAGGAATTAAACAGTTTAATACACGGTAACTAGAAAGTACCGTGGTTTAGTCACTGTCCACATATTCATTCGGTAACGGAACTGAACTAACCAACAAAACATTAGATTAGATTGACGGTCGCGGAATATTCTGTTCTTATACTTGTAAACCTATGAGGTTTACTTAACTGCTACACGTTTGCATAAGATTCCCTCATAATTAATAATAATAATAAAATTAAAATAAATATTAACATTAAAAATGAGACAGGTGTTACTACAACAGGAAATACGGTACAGGATGTGGGGTTGGTAAAATTTGAGTAGATATCCGGAGAGTGTAAACTCAGAAAGCAAGGGATCGGATGTCAAGGAAGCAGGGTCAGCACTGTACACAGGATGACCAGAATAATAAAATTTTAGACTCAACAAAATTAGGCCGATGAATGCTGATGCGGGGGATATTCAGCGGAAGTCGGAAGGTCCCGCCCATCACAAAAACGGGCCTATAGGGTGATCCGTAAAAGGACCGCTGATAATAATTGGTTCTTCCGAAATTGTAGGGGTGTTCAGTGAATGGCAGGGGGGATGATATACTAGGGAGAGAGTTAGAAAAGAAAGGGAGTCTGAGGAGAGTTCGACAAGTGAGAGGACTTCGGGAAATAGACCAATAGGGAGGACCAGCATCGAGAGGTCCAACTACCTAGACTTCGTCAACCCGCCCTGCAGAGCAAACACGGGACGAGCTAGGAGGAGGACTTGGAGCCCTCACGGTCCAACCCCTTGCGATATCATCCCCCGGAGGATTTCACGAGCGGCCAACCTGAACCTGAGGGACGCCTGGACTTGCAGCCTATCCGGAGGACCAGAGAAGCCACCTAGAGGGACTGCAAGTGACTCCACCCACCCCCAAGGGACTACAAGCAACTAGACCCAACCAGCCCACCTGACCCTGAGGGACACGCGGATGCCGAATCCACTATGGCGTCGACACCTCATACCTGCTGGAGACATAGAGTCCAGGGGTATGTTAAAATTTGTATAACACCTCCAGGGTTTAAGGGAACGAAAATATAAGTTTTATAGATGAAAGAAAATTTTGTAGGGCGTTCATTTACGTTTTACCTACACCAAAGAGTAAGCCGACAGGCAGTACATTAATCATATGAGAAGCTAATAATAATCGTAATTTAATAAGAAAATATAATTCACTGTTTGATGGAAATGAGTCTGGTGTAAGTTAATGTGTTGAGATTGTTAATTTAAAGGTGTGAATATATAAATACGTAAATCCATGTAATTGATCATTGTCCGTATAAGTGGTTGTTTTGAGTTGAAATAGATATATAGTAAATGAGTAAATATTGCGTTGAATATATAAACCATAATTATTGGATAATTCTTAGGAAGAATAAAGTATAGCAACTAGGGCCATTTGAATATTTGGCTTATCTCTTGAAAATATTTGTAAAATAATATAACTAAAATCTTACGGTAAATTGAATAGGTTGTCATAATTAGTAAGGTTAGTACGAGTATATTATTGTTTGATTGTTAATTTTGATTGGAAATAATTGATTGATTATTCTTGAATATAGCTTGTTATTGAATATATAATTTTCACTTGTTAGTGTTGACGTTTTGCACATACAATACTTATTTAGTTGATTCTTAATGTGACGTTTATGTAATTATTTAGAGGATTGTGATTTAGTAGTACAGTATAGGAGTTTGCGGTCGCTTGTTGTAAATAATATTCTTGAAATTATTGATTCACCGGGCTGGATACTGGAGCCAATGTTAATAGTAAATTGATTGAAGGTTTATAAACGTATAATCGGTATTGTCTATTATTGAATGAGAAGGGTATATTAAAGGAGGTGTATAGTGTAAAATAGGATAAGATAATTGTAATATTTTGGAAAGGATTGTCAAGATGATATACTGTAATAATAAATTTGTGTTGTACTTTCACCAGTGTCAATAGTTATTCCAGGTCCTGGTGTCCTACATTAGCTAAGCGAGTCATTAAGGTTAAATTATTTCACTCTACTTATGTAACAGTCATTTTTGTGATTTAACATTTTTAAACACTTTAGGTTTTGGAGGAAGTAAGAGGTTTACTTGAAGTGCCCAGTTTACTTGGTGGAGAAAGTTTTACATACTGACATACTGAACCAATTAAATTTATTTATATACGGTATACACCATTTTTACAATAATAAATGAGTATAAACAAACCAGTTTTGAAAAACTACGATTAAGCTAACAATAACGAATACATAAGATAAATCTAACAATAAGTGACCAGCAATACGCTACTAATAACAGAAGTGCTAACAAAAATATAACAAAATAAGCCATAGGAATACCAAAGAAATAATAGGAATTGAGCATGCAAAATATAAAGAGAACACTACAACATAACCATACTCAAGTGTATAACAGGCATAACAATATATACTCCATTACTAGTTTAAAATATATATAACAAAAACAGTACATATCAAAACCAGAACATACTGTACTTGAAATATTAATTCATTCTCCATACAATAATCAAGTAAATAATATGACTAAATAATATGAATAAATATAACAAACAGCTAACGGATATGACACTAATTTCATAAGAAAATACATAGTGAAAAAATAAATACATAATAAAATATCAGACATTCTACATTCAATAGAGCAAGCAAACTGTCAATCACATTCGCACCCATGAACTTATAACAGTCGTATTCCAAATCAAGCACACAAGAGAAACATTCTAACTCCAATACATTACATACAGTCGACATACATTCAACAAGCAAGCAAAAATACACTCATACCATCTCACAAGCTAAATACTTAAAAATTCACGTGCAAGATTAATCAGATCATACATCAAAATTACATCAAAATCTAAGTAACAATCGTCAAATGACAAAACGCTACAACTGTTACAGGCTGTACCAATTGATGAACCCGTTACAAAAGCAAGAAAGTCTTCTTGAGGGATGCCACACTGTTACAAAAGAAGTCGTGATGTGGAGAAACAACATTTCCAAGTTCATAAAGTCTGGGAATGATGCTATGGCGTTCATAGTTTGTGGAACATTGATGGTGACGAAAAATGTCTTTGGATCGGGTAAATGCGGGTACTTTTATATCAACAAGGCCAAGCAATTCAGGACAGTCAACTTCACTTCTGAGGATTCTTTGCAAGAACACCAAATCATGCATTTGTCTTCTCTTCATCAAAGGATCCAACCCCAAACTCTTCTCTACAACTTCCAATGGCACCTGGGAGTAATTATATCCAAGCTTGGCACCCACAATTCTCACAAAACGGTCTTGAATTCTCTGTAGCCTCTGAATATGTCCAAGCTGGTAAGGGGACCAGACAACGCTTCCGTACTCCAGGGCAGACCTGACAAGTGAAACATATACCATCCTCATCGCCTCAACACTGAGTCCACTTCTTGACTTCCTGATCACAAGTCCAAGCATTTTTGAAGCTTTCTTAACAACTGATTCAACATGATCATCCGGGTTCAGACTAGAAGAAATCACCACTCCAAGATCGCGGATTGTAGTCTTACGGCAGAGTATGGAGTTGCACAGAGTATAATCAAATAGAATGGATGTAAACGTCATGTGAAAAGTTACTATGCCACACTTTCCTGCATTGAGCATCATTCCATTCGAAGAGCACCACTCTTCAATGCCAAGAAGACAGTCTTGCAGACGTTGACAGTCCAGAACAGATGATATGGGACTGAAAACCTTTACGTCATCTGCAAATAGCAAGCATTTCAATTTGACAACTTTGACCAAATCGTTTATGAAGATGGTAAACAAAGAGGGCCCCAAAGAGAACCCTGAGGAACTCCTGATTTAGCTTGAAATTCACGAGAGGTTGCGCCCATAAATTTAACAGAAAGTCTACGGTTTACTAGGTAAGAAGAGAACTACTTAAAAATACTTCCATTAATGCCATAGGCTTCCAGCTTGGCAAGGAGATGAGGATGGCTGACAGTGTCAAACGCCTTGGAAAAATCAATATAAACACTGTCAACTTGCTTTCCATCACTAAAGGAGGAGATAATGAAACTCTCATACAAGGCAAGATTAAATGATTAATTGATAATTAAATGATAAAAAATTAAATGATCTAATCTTAACCTCAATACATATCGATCCTTTTTATGGGTGCCTCGAAGAATGACACTTCACCTCAAAACGAATAAAAATACAATAGGATCCGTTTAGATTAATTTGTTAATTGAAAAATATTTGTTATCATGAGAGACATAACTTGATAGGCTATTTTAAGGAAAAAACTTTAAAATGTAGTAATGGATTTACTGTATTGTTGAAATATTTTTAAAATTTCTTTCTCAGAGCAAATCTTATGAACGGAAATTTTAATTTAACGGCATCTCCATTGACAGTACCTCTAATCACACAAAGTACATAATAATTGCAATTTTCCGTGTTCAACAGACATAACTACAAGACGTAATATTTTTTAAACAGGCTAGGTTTGTTAAGTTGGTGAAGTCTTTTTGGTTGAAAATATGGACCCGATTCAATACATCGAACTATCGTATTCAATACCACTGTAGGTCCCATTCACTTAGTTTTGTCAACATGGGTTCTGGATTCAGTAATCTCTTTGAGTATTGCCTCAAAGAGGCACTACCTTACGATGCTGCCGTTGTGACTGTAATTAAAGTAACTAACTACTACGAAAACTTGAAAAGAACCGCTTAACTCTTCTATACCCTAAGGTTGCACAGTAACGTTTCTAGTTCAAGTCACATTTATATGGAACAGGTTAATCGTGCATGCGCACTGCCAGCGTGTTCATCCTCTTTCGAGAAGGTCGTGTATTTATTTTATTGCAAAATAATAGCATAGACCTTCTATTACACCAGAAGTTGATTATATACCAAGTTGATTATTACACCAAGTTTGTTGAATTTGAAATTTACATAAAGCTCTTTGGATTTCTAGTCGAGAAGATCCTAGTCGAAAGGTCTGGATTGTCAGTTTTGGTGTGATAAGACGGTAAAAAATATATTTAATATTAATACTTTGTTTTATCCTAAGTGAAAGAAAGAGACACTAGTAAGGCTATTTTATCGACTGGGCTTCTATATTATGGTCAAGAACTGTTCATCAATCAACCGGAGTAAGAGATTGTAGATGCTCTCAATTAATTAATTTTTTAAGTAAATTAATGAGATGACCGGATGATGGTGCATTATTTATTTTTTAACTTCACTCACCAGTTCACATGGGCCTGCACGCAAGTGAATATAATCTTGAACTGTAATCACAGCTAACACTTTAATGTTTAGTTATTTTGTTACTTTATAGAACCTTACACTGATTTATTACATATCACCATTTTCCTCCCTCAATTCTAAAATAACAATAAAAAAACATTTTTAGTAACACTTAAAAATAAAACATTTAACAAAGTTCAGGGTTCAATTTTAAATGTTTTTCTAAAAACTTCACTCGCCAGTTCACATGGGCCTACAGGCCTGAGTGTGAACTTTATTAAACGAGTGAAGTACCTACCGTTGACTCAGTGGGGATTCGAACCTTGTGAACTTGCCCTCCCTGAAGCCTTAGCCACTGAGCCACCACGCCGGAGACACCATACCAGGGGAGTGGAGAAGCTATAATTTAGGTTGATTTTAAATTTTTTGTTATAATAAGTTCGACAAGAAAACAAACGAAAAAGTTCTTATATGAAGTGAAATACAATATTGAGTTGATAACTCTCTGTACATAGAGTTCTCCAAAAAAATAATTCTTTACGTCATCTCTGCTCGGCTGGCTGTCAAAAATCGTAATCATAGTGGTCCGTGGTCCGTCCCTCAAGTCTTGTTCGTTGTTGGTTATGTGTCAGTCAAGTTTGCTTTTCTTCAAATAAAAGTAAGATACTATACAATATTAATTATAAAATATCGTTAATAAAATTCAGTTATTCAAATGTACACAATTTGTGATAACTTGGTATATACTTGGATTAGCTAGTCACTAATAATTTCCATAGACTGCAATATTTCTCATTTCAAATGGTATAATTATCTAAATGGTAGATTTAAGCTTTTCAAAGCAAACTTGCCAATTTACTATCTTGTCTATGAATAAAAATTACCTTCTCTTAAAAACAATTTAGCATTAATTTAAACTTTTTAGCAAAGAGTGTAACATAGTGTAGGCCTATGTAAGACCATTGATTATATAAACCTACAATAGATAAACCATCTAATAGGAATATTTGTGGCAGTAATTTTGTTAGTTAGTGAGGCTCGCAACTACAGCTGGTTTACACTGCATTACATTTACACGGGACTACACTAGCGCTCCACAATGGACCACAAAAAACAGCTGATATTTTAAGACTCAAAATGTAACATTAGATGGGAAATCTATTTGTGTATAAAATCAATGGTAAGTCCCAAGGTTCCTATACAATGGATCCTATACAATTCTCATATGGTCTATATAAGCCGAGTTCTGATATCAGACGGAGACCTCCGACACCAGAGTAAGTGTATTACTTACTCTGTGCCTCCAATACAGCATGCTGAATAATTATAACTAAATACTAAAAACCATTACTGTATTGTTTCCAAGAGTATTTTGGAATTATTTAAATTTCTGGTTTTAATATTATACAGCTATTATTACGAACTGCAGCAGCACACCTCACTTCAGTCATTTCACAAACATAGTCATATGAATTCACAATTATTAAAAACAAAGCCAGAACACAGTATAAAACACCAAACTCAAAATTAATCCACAACGTAGACGGAAGTGTCATAGAGAGTACAGATAGCAAATGTTTTACGTTGTTCCGGTTTGTTTTGTTTACAGCAGTGAAGGTAGAAAAAACACATCTGAGACCTCCCCATGACGTAATTGCTATTTGCGCGATATGGATGCGTACTTGTATGAGAATACCTGCTGTATAGGAACCTTGTGTAAGACCTACACTTATTTTATGATTTGTTTTGCTACAATACTAATTTTTCACTGTGTACTGAATTAACTTTGATTTTATTCTTTGAGCCCTAGGTATTAACCATCTCAATGTATACTGTTGATAAACTGTTGTGCAATCAATTTGTTTACATAAGCTTAAATCTAATTTTAGCACTCCAGCCCCCCCTGAAGTCATTAATCTGCCTTTTTTCTGTAGTTTCAATCATTATTATTCATTTCTAAGACGCCGATTGTAGAGATATAGGCAAATATTAGGGGTGAATGAGTGTGACGATGGAAGATGAACGAGTGTAGTCATTGTTACTATCTGAGTTCGACTTAGCTCAGAAAGGACTGATTTTGTTAATAGCCCAATAGGCAGGGCAATTATGGGACCTACAGCTTTATGTGGAATCCAAACCACGTAGTGTTGGTCGGATTTTTCAGCTAACTGACACGTCTGACACTCAGTTCTATCGCCTACATCAGATCTGAAACTTAACTATCATCCAACATGGACACTCCAGACTTCTCTAGTAGTGTCCACGTCGATGGCAACGTATTGTATTCATATCAGTATCAATATTTTCTTTTATTTTAGCTGCTTGAATGTGAATTGTTTTTGTTTGTTAATAATGTATTATTTGGTTTTTATTAACTATACCACAATCTGTTTTACTACGTATATTGTTGTTTTATCTGTAAACTGGTATACATTTAAGCTGGAACATTGCTTTCTTTTCCCAAAAGGCAAAATTGGATATTATATTTTAAATGTTATGAACTAATTTTTCTATTTAACTATGATGAACACTTCTTACAACAAATCAATGTAATATTAATATTATTTACGTACTTCACAACACTTAATCCCATTAATACATTGCCATAGTATATCCCAGTTAATAGTATTCTTGAACCTATTTTTATGACTAACATTATATTGAAGTCATTAACATATTAGACATACCTGACTACCCATTCAGGTATCCAAAAGTATAATACAATTGATTTCACCAACTAAATGCTTCATTGATAATCAAAATTGTTATTAGTTTATTAAATGGTTTTATGTAAGTTGGTCTCTCACACAAGTCTTTCTTTGTGTACTTCATCTACATACTTCCACATTATCTTCTTCATTGTAAAGTTTTTCTGCAGACCACACTTACTTGCCCTGCTCTTACAATCATGCACTAAATCTGAATTTAACCAAATATTGTTGGTTTAAAAATTCAAATTGTTGAAAAGGTGTAAATGAGCCTCACACCTAACATAAACAATGAAATTCTTCACAACGAGTTAAATAAGTGCATTTTAGCCTACTTATAAAAGTTTACAGTAAATTATTTGTTGCTTGCAAATTGATGCTGAACTAGATTTGTATTAGTTTCAGAATATGGGCCTCTGTAAATGTCCAAAACGACGTGTAACCAACCAGTTTTGTTTTGAACACCGTGTTAACGTATGTGAATACTGCATTGTAACAAATCATCCAAAGGTTAGTAAAATCCATAAATTATGTATGAAGACCAAGTACATACATTAACACACATGTGCACACACTATGTATATATGTATGTGTGTTTATGTAAATGTTCTGTTTTGTGTTAATGTATATGAACATACAATTTCTTATGTGGGAAATCGCTCCACAGGCGATGTCTCATTTTCATAAGACCAACCTGACCTAATGAACCAAGTGAGACTGAACTAGAGTATTCTATATCTTTCTATAAAGTAAGTTAAGGATGAGGGCAGATATTATTTGAAGTATTAATAACCAACTGTTATATGCCATGCATTGTGTAAGTTCTCAGAATCTAGAACATGCATGAGAATTAGTAAAGAATGTCTAGATTCAAAATGCACAAATGGATTCACCCATTGAGGTCTTGACGGGGTTTTCTATTGAGTTTATTAACTCTTTTCCAGCTTATTATCCAGGTAGGGGTAAGCCCTTTTATGCACTCTGATTTATTTGCAGCTACAACATGCATTGTATAAAAACTAACCATATAACTTCTGTTATAGCTTTAACTTTAAATGTTGTTTTATCGTTTAGTAAATGAAATTATGAGTATTATGATCTATAAACAAAAATATTTCAGATTAGCTCACTTTATAAAATGCTTACAGCTGGCCATTGCAGAGAAAACGCTTCCCAGTTACAACCATCTCAGCCTGAGGGTTAGAAAAAAATCTCATAAAAAGAGTAGTATTGTTGAGAAATATCTTATGTCCATTTAGTTTTCTTTATTAAATTAATTACTAGTAATTAAATTCTAAAATCCCTACTACGAGGCATTTGTATTATTATTATTATATTATCAGGCATTGCTGACAAGTTTTGTTAAATAATGTAAATGTCAGCCCTTTACTGATTTATTTTTAAAATCAATTAGATTTTTGTTTATCAGAGGCAGGTTTGCTGTATAAAAATTTGTTATCTAGGAGAATGGCAGCAGGCTCTGATAGTTTAGAGAGAATCTCAGAGGGAAAGGAAGCAAGCGTTGAGAACTACCCTGTAGCGAATCAAGGGCTGTCGGCTGGTATAATATATTTATATAACTTATTTACTTATATAACACTTTTTAAGTGTAGTAATCCGATCGAACTCTGTGTCGATAGTTCTAGGCAACTTGGTGATATAGATTTTGAACAATGAAACATATACATTTTCATTTATACAGATTTTAGGTTAGGTTAAAGGGCACTAGGCCAGGAATTAGTATATTAGAGAGATAGGACATCAGCAAACTTACCTTAAAAGACAAGTTCACTAACATCAGAGTAGTAGTCACAAACACAAAATCTCACAAATTTTCAACACCACAGGCATTTTCTTCAGGTGAGTAGAGGTAGAGGGAGAGAGAGAGAGAGAGAGCTCTCTCTCTCTCTCTCCCTCTACTCACCTGAAGAAAATGCCTGTGGTGTTGAAAATTTGTGAGATTTTGTGTTTGTGACTACTACTCTGATGTTAGTGAACTTGTCTTTTAAGGTAAGTTTGCTGATGTCCTATCTCTCTAATATACATTTATACAGATTATAATATCAATTGTTTATATGTCAGTTTTTTTGTCAAAAAAATATTCATTGACTTGTGGTTTTTAAAATTTAAAAAACGTGTTCATTAATTTTGTTCTCACCTTATTTTAGCTAAATAATCTCTTTAATAAAGAATCTAGTTCACCATGCAGCGTGGTGGCTCAGTGACTAAGGTTTCAGACTGCTGAGGCCAAGATCCAATGTCCAAATCCCCATCTGAGCTAATGATTGGTACTTCAACTTTTGAATAAAGTTCAAGAATATACCTGCAGGCATATGTGAACTGGATAGTGAAGTATTTTTTTTAGTAGAAAAAGAAAATAATATGCCAGGCCGTGGTCAAAGTACTAGTTGATTTCAATTACTAAAGAAATCAAAGCAAAATGACGAAGCACTAAATATTTTAATGTCTAAATTATGTAATTTTTGAGGCCACAAGCCAAAGTACCAAAATTATTAAAATGACTAATAGATATAATTTATGAGTACGAAAATTGTAGTCAACTTTGATTGGTACAATGTGCTTTTAACTTATTCTGCCGAAAGTCATGTCAGAACCTAACAAAATGATAATTTTCATGTCATCAACTACACCTCTTATAAATGTAACTTTGTAGATAGCATATATCCAATGTAGTTGGCCAGAATATTAAAGCAGGACATCATAAACTAATCAAGTTTGAAGTGAGTTTTTTCAATCCAGAAGGATAACCCAATCTTACTTCTTTGCAGTGTGTTGTCCAGTCGTATCTTCGATGGCTTCAAGACAGTGACTATAGTCCAACCTGTGTATTATGCTCCAAGGACTTGGTGACCGAGGATTGTGTCAGACTTACTTGTTATCGTAAGTTATTAAACTTTATTTCTTGCTAAACGAATAGCACTGGACGAGAGGGTCCCTTGTTATTTCCTATAATATAACAATTTCTGGAAGTAATGATGGTTTGTGAGCAGCTGGATGAAATTTATACCTATTATCCCACTTGACTGACAATCTGTACAGTTGTGTTAACGAATGTTAGTTAAGATACTTTTTAACAAGAAGATGAATGGCAGTAAAATTCTGTGATTATTATCTGGGCAGTCTGATCCATATAGAGTTACACATATAGAGTCACCCGAACTTGTTGATGTGCATGTTCAATACATGCCTAGTAGTGTTCCTGTCACGCTGTAAGACAGCTATACCAGTGCTGATCTTAAAGGTAAGGGCGATCAGAGTCACCATTGGTGTACAGGCCTCTCTGCATGCTTGACATGGTGGAGAATCTTCTGGAAAGATTACTTAAGTCAAGATTGCTCGCAGCTGTTGAATTTACCGGTGGCTTGTCTCCCCGGCAGCATGGCTTCAGCAAAGGACATTCAACGTTGATCCATTTGGTGAAAAAAGAGGTACATACAAGTACAAAACCATCTTACAGAGGTTAAAGGAAATTAAGAGAAGACTACAAGATGTTTGGGGCAATCAAAATTTGCTTATTAGCTCTTCTGAATCAGACTAACTGAGTAAACAATCATACCCAATACCATCACATGGTACCATGTGATAATAATAAGCTTGGGCTGTGTCGCCGGTGATATGGAGAGTTTATACAGGGAAGGAAACATTTAGTTTATTATATATAATTTATGGAGGAGACACTTTCTGGAATATTAAATACTAGTAAACAACATTTGTTACAAAGAAGTTAAAATACTTGTGGTTCCATGATTTTTGGATGGGTGGGATGATTTCAAAAGTGAGTTTCAATAAGATTTTCCAGCACTGAGGGGGCCAAAATTTCCTGCAATACAAAGCTGTATTCTTTCTAAAACTAAACAATATATCTTATTAGATAAATTGAATTTATTTGTATTTCAATTTTTAGTGCTTGTAAACTTAATCAGATTGTTTTGAAAGCTTAGGTCAAAGGAAAAATGCTCATGTAAAGCAAACTGTGGTATTTTAGATGATAGAAAACAACAATATAATTTTGCCATACTCAAATATATATATGTTGTATACAGTTGAATTACTCATATTATCTCTAAACAAACCATAAAACTAATGTACAGTGGTACCCCGATATAATGTGCTCTGATGAACCGCGGTATCGGATATAACACTGGGTTTGTCATGTCTCCACTTCCTTGCAAAGCCTTTGCCTGGTGATTCATGGTGATTAGATAGTAGACTGTCATGAAAAGTCTTGTTGCTTATACATTTTACTGGACAGAACAGTCATTGAGATTTAACTTTTAATTCCAAATTTAGCTTTGTTTTTTTTTTCAGATATGATATCATTCTTAGTGTTTATAGAGTAATATATTTCACTCATGGTTACAAAATGCCTTTAAATATATTAATATTGAAAATGAAAACTTACCAATAGATGCAATATACAAACAAAGAAAAAATAATTTTTTTCTTTGTTTGTAGGTACCTGTAACTAACTTAAATATGAGTGGCTTATTCTTGTTTGTACATAATATATATTAGCCATTATAAGTTATAACTTTCACCCGGAAGTTAAGAAATTAATTTAAATTCATTTAATTAATTCACCAACACATCACACCTCCTAGGCTTGGACTTCTTTTTTTTACTAAAATGTCTTACCTAGGCTAGATACAGATTTTCATTAGAACTGTATTCAAATAAACAATTTTTATAAATTTGAGACATTAATTTTACTATACATTTGCAGCCATATATCTTTCTTTATTTATTCATAGCTCATTTACAATTCTTACATTAAATTTCTTTTTATTTTCAAACAAAACCTCTTTATTTTTTTTTCTTAAGATGTAAAAGAGGGATGACGTAAAATACGGATTGTTATCTTGTCACCCTCGATGATTCACCCTGTATCTTATTACCCCTAGTAAAATATTTATTTTACTTCCGAAATTCAATTATTAGAACATAGTTTGACCTTCCCCCATGAGCCTACAGTAAAATTAAAATGAAAGAGTATTTCTCCCAACTACTTACTTTTTAATTCCCTTTTAACTACTTTAGTCAGGTTAATATAATTCCACTCTCCGATGCCATTCATTCCTTAGGCAGCGAGGCAAAATATATTCATGCAGCATGTAAGTCCATTGGTGGGGGAAGATATTAGTGACTGTCTTATTTCCATCACACCAGTGCTTCCAGTAGGTCGCGATCTATGCAGTAGAGTTATGCTATTATTATCAATTATTGAAATAAATGACTTTCTCATAAAAAGTAGTGATTAATCTAAGACACATTTTACTAGGAGGTGGCAAGGATTAGAACTTCACATTCAATGGCCATTATTAGGCCTATTTCCATCTAATCTATGGAGAAAGAAATAAATTGCTTGTTACTGATGTGGTGGATTGACATTTACCCACCAAAGTCTAAAATCATAGTAAAAAAATTACAATTTGACGATATAACTAAGCAAAATTACTGAGAAACTAATCCTTCAAGGTGATGAAGTGAATATTTTCTACTTTATCCTGTGTTTATAGTTCAATAAACTATAATTCAATCCAGATTTAAAAATACTTCTAAATTATCCAGACTCTTCATCGCTTTATTTATATGATAGGCAGGGTGTCAACATCCCGGAATGTCAGGGAAAACAAATTTGGTCAGGGAAATGAACAAAAATTCTGGAAAGTCAGGGAAATCTGCTCCAGTGATGGATTGGAGGGGATTGTTTTATGCTCAGAGTCGGCCGTAACCTCAACTAACGTTACATTTTTCTAGTTATGTTATACAATTAATTAAAGCGGTGGTCAATAGTGCAATGTCCTATATCATTGATTTTATACATAAGATTAACCATCCAATGTTAAATTTTGAGTCTCAAAATATGAGCTGTTTTTGTGGTTCATTGTGGAGTGCTAGTGTAGTCCCATGTAAATGTAATGCAGTTTAAACCAGCTGTGGTCGTAGGCCTCACTAACTAACCAAATTACAGTCACAAATATTCCTATCAGATGAAATATCTATTGTAGGTGTACATCAAGTCCTTTATTTTCTGATAATACTCTTCAGTGTTGAAATAAGTATTTAAATATCATTTTTCTTCATTTGTAAGATTAATGTTGTGAAACTCTTATATATATAATTTACTTATAGGTTTCCTTTTTGTAAGTGTTCATAATAATATTAGCAATGTAGCTTTGTAGGAATGTACCTGGTATTTGTATTTTCAATAAAATGTTAGTAAAAAAGGGGGGAAAAGAAAGTGAGACAGAACTAGGCTAGCTACGGGTATGGAGAAGGCTGGGTTTCCTTGTTTCTTTCTTTTATAATGTTTATTTACACTTTTTAATAGCAAGATTAATATCTCCAGAGTAATCATTTTAATGTAATGCTTAAAATACAACACATTTAGACTATAATGCACTTTTGAAAAACTGTGAGAGTCAGGGAAAATGATCCGAAATGGTCAGGGAAAGTCAGGAAAAATTGTGACAAAATTTGTGTGGACACCCTGGATAGGATAGGACAATACGATGGAACCCAAAATGGGCCATGCCTAGGAGTACCTATTATTTACCAATTTGTGTACATGCAAATCAACAAATGTCAATTGTAATATTTTTGGTAAATAAAGAATTATTATTATTTATTCCTCAGTACGCACGCTTAGTTTAAATTCATGTTCTTATATGCAAATCTACAAACATCAAATGTTTGGTTGTTAACGTTTAAATAATTTATCATCCTATCATTTATTTTCAAATTAATTTAATATTATATATTTTTTGTTATTATCTGTGTCAAACAGTGAACTTATTTTGTTATTGTGACATACATATTTTTAAAATGGCAGGCATTTTAAATTTTAAGCCTAAATAATTTATTTACTTATTTTACTAAAAGTTGAAACATTAAAACACCTTATTATACATTAGGGGTTTTTTCCAGATCTATTCCACTGGGCATGCTTGGACCAGTTTGCCAGGAAAATGCCCCCCACCACCGCTCCAGCTGGATACACGTGTCCAATGTGCAAAGTATGTATTTTTCCACCATCCAACCTCGTGTCTCAAGTAGCCGATGTTCTCAGGGAGAAGCTGGCTGGAGTCAACTGGGCCCGAGTTGGTCTAGGCTTACCTCTGGTACGTTTTTTTGGTAATTATATACAACAGGCCTTGTCGATTTGTGGCTAAATTTTTTTTCATATTAGAAACATAGTAAAGAAACAAGAATATGATCAATCTTTTCAGTAGAAAAGTCGGACAAATTATGAAAATGAGACAAAACAGATAATATTTTTTCCCCGTTAATATTTTCTGGGGTACTAATGAATACGATGTGGGTACTACAATTTTGTGTAATTTTGTATTGATTACGAATATGACAAGGTATTTGCAATGGAACCACTATTAAGCACGTCAGTGCCGGAGATGTGCCGATTTTATTGAGGTTAAGTTTTGTTAGGATAGGGCTAGGTTGGGTTAGGTTTGTTTATATTTTTAAAAGTACATTTAAGCACAACCTACGCTATAGTTTACACTGTATGGCTCTTTAATAACATTTCTGAGAGTTTCTAGCAAGCTAACATTAGTTATTAGTTAGTGTTCTGCAATGCAGAATAAGAAAACAAGAATTCATAATTTTAACTTCAAATAAAACTGTTTTGACATTTTTGTTTGTAAACATTTTAAAAAATCCAAACGAAAACAAAATGTACAATATTGTGTTTTAATATTAATCATACAAAATATTATAAAGAATTAATATAAAATACATGGAATTTAGTTTTCGTGAACATGTATTTTGTATTAATATTTTATAGTATTATATCATCAAACAAAATATTATAAATTTTGTTTTCATTTAAATTTTTTAAATGTTTACAAACAAAACTGATAACACTGCTGCCTTTGAAGTTAAAATTATTCTTGTTTTCTTATTTTGTAGTATACTTAAACTCATGGTGAATGACCTACAAACAGCGCATGCACGACAGATTCTGACCCCCCACCAAGCATAGTCATATGTTCATTGTACAGTGACTGCTAGAAGCATGGATCTGTCATTGCAGAAATGATCCCACTTGCAACAGTGCTTACATTGGATTTGCTATTATGTTCTATTCCTAATGGTTTAAATGATGAAGTAATTGCCAATTTCACCAACCTTATTTAAATTTTCACTTAACGTGGTTAGTACAAAATAAATATTAACCATAATTGATATTAACGTGTTCCATTATTAAATTTATAATTTTTAGATGGGCAATTCTGATTGGTTATCTGTTGTATATTTAAGAAGAACTACAGCTAGATCAGCACTCTGCCCTTTAGTTTACATTGCTTAGGTCATATGAGTAAAGCTGAAATATTCCATATGATTATAGTAATGAAATACTAAAGTTCAAAATTATAATTTTTTATTTTTTATTTCCGAATAGGCCTAGCCTATTGCAGAAGTTAATTAATATGGAAAGAGACTACAATTTTAAACCAGCCAAAATAGTCCTAACTTCGCCACATAAATAAAGACATATTTCATTTCAAACAATGGAAAAATAACAAGAGTTATAAATAATGATTAGATTTTAAATTACCTAGCAGCCCCCTGCCGTTGGAAGGGAACTGTGGAAAAAGAAGTAATCCTCTCTTCTCAATGCACTATTTACTTTGGGATTTATGTTTAATAACTAATTTCAGATTGCCAGAAGCTCTCTCTTAAATATTATTGACTATGTGCAGTTACAGAATGAATGAATATTCAATTGTTATGTTGTGCTGAATCCCAATGTTAGTACAGTAGAACGTCGATTTACCGAACGTCAGTCATCCGAAACGTCAGTTAACCGAACCAAACCTGAAAAAAATATTTTTTTATATACGCAAAATACACGTTGTAAATTTATGTTCCAACACTTATATTTAATATTTTTTATTTTTCAATAAACGTACCATACTACAGTAACTGTATACAGTACATATAGTGCATATTTTATTACGAAAAAGAAATTATAGTTTGCGCACAGCCCGCGGGGCGTACCGCTTCTGCCAGACTCGGTGCTGCGCCGTAACGTCAGGCCTTCCAGGAAACGACGAAAATAAACAACGGGCGCGCCGTGCACCTACCACTGTCTAGTCTGAGCATCGCTGTCAAGCGTTTGTACTACAGTAATTATTGACATTGAATGTGCACAGTCGCTTGTTAATCGTCATTCACTCGTGTAGTGCAACGCTGAAACTTTGTAAAGTTGTTTGTTTTCTTTAAGCTAGTGTTGAATAGTATTAGACTCTAGTTTCAGGAACATTAGTAAGTTTTAACTGGACTACTTAACACAAAATTAAAGTATTATGTGGATACAGTACTTAAATGTGTTGTGTTTTTAATTTCAATATGCCCAATCCATTACATAAACTTATCAATAAGCGTCTATAATGGCATGGTTAAAATATGTTTGATTATCCGAACATGTCGTTATCCGAACACCCTGAGGTCCCAATTAGTTCGGATAATCGACTCTCTACTGTAATTAAATAAACAATATTAGAGAAGTGGATTTAATAAATATAATAATTGTGTTTATGTCATTTACTCAGGTCTTTTGAGCAATAAGCTTTAAATATTACAGATTGAAGGACAGAATTTTTACACAGTTTGATAATTCAAACCACCAGTTACTCTCACTCTGAGAGTTCTGAATCCACTATGTAGACTGCTACTAACTGGAATATAGTGTCCTTATGTTGGCTGCAACTATCATGATCACTGCTCGCATACTTGCCTATTGAATGAATGATCACTATATATTGTAATTTATATACTGTTGAATTGTTGGAGGACAATACTCACAGTCAATGTCTAGACCAGACTGAAACAGGAATGTTCTTTCTCTGGTTTGCTTATTTAACAATTGCTAGAAGCGATTAGTTATAATTTTAAAAACTCATATAAATAGATTCTTCTTATTTTAAATAAAAACTGAGTCCCTCTAGCCTGAAAATTTGTCTACTGTGCCTTTTCAGGTAAGTTGGCTTATGCCTTATCTCTCCTATTATATTTTTTTACTACTTTGTCAACTTTCTAAATAACTTTAGTGACTTGTTTTAGTTGAGTGAGGAGGTAGAACCACCGATGATTACTCATGTAGATAACTACCACCAGACAAACTCGTCACCTCAGACTGGCCACAGTAACAATTCTCATGATGCTGTGGTCCACGTTGAGGAGCCCATCACCACATACAGCAGGACTGAAATGTCTGGTAAGATAAGTTTATATCACTCATAACATTTCATTATTGTTTATCTTAAAACCAGATCGAGGTAATAAATATGAATTTTTGAAACCAAGATCATTAAAACCATTTCAGTCGTCTATATTACTGTCGAAGAAAAAACTATAAACATTCGAGTTTGAAACATCACAGTAAAGAAATTAATTATACTATAAAAATACAAATCACATTACAATTTTCCTTTGTTTATTCTTGCGCTTTGAGTGTAAAAGAAACATTTTTATCTTTTAACAGTTTTTTTAAATCGTGAGTAGATTAAAAAAAAGAGCGAGATTTCTAATGTTTTTTACCGAAACGTCGACTTAAAATTTTCTACATTAAAAACCCCTTGTCAGATCATATTGAAACTTTAATAATAACTTTAATATAGAAAAAATTTATCAACTATTTTACTAACTTATGCTAGAGTTTTATGAACTTTGATTAACAAAATTGTTCTTATAAAAAATGTAAGATATCTTTTTCTGGTAATTGAGTAGGCCTACGAGATCAAATAAAACTTTGTTTTGTACATAACAATATCATTATTTGAAAAAACGAATGAACTAACCGGAATAAGCTCTGAATTATTTAATCAAATTTGAAAATCTGGATGACAAAGACTGTGGTTCAATCAATTGATAATAATAACTAAGCAGGTTTATTAAAAATAAAATTTAAAGTCGCTTAGGATGAATTAGTTTTTTAATTATGATCGGTAATGAAATATTTGCAACTTTGAACTACTTCGATAGATGAGGCTACACTGAACAACAGATAAATAACTATGTCATAACGAGAAATTCATTAAAACCTGATGTAATCGAATGAAAACCATAGACGTAGTCGGCTAATATAGTAGGTCTACCCGATATTGGCGACGAGATGCAGTCTGAAATATCAGCTAAGTGCCAACTAGTGATACAGTGAAGATTTTGGACAGCTAAACGATAAACTTATGAATAAAAAACGAGACATTTGATAAGGCTTCGGTTCAATAAAAATGATTTTCCGAATCTCTAAATTCATCATATTTTGTTTAGAAAAGGTCTCCCACATGTTTCTACCTCACTTTGGTTGGTTCAGTTTACAGTTTACATCGACATCGACGTCAATGTGAGTAGGGGACCGTTCAGTGAATTTACGAATCAAAATTATCGTACTTTACCACCTTTTACACTCCAACTGTGTTATTGTCTAATCTAGTCAGAAGACCATTTAACAATTTGACAAGAAAAAATATCATATGCGCAAATATTACACACAGTTTTGGCGATCTAAGGCGTTTTCAAAATAATAATTAATAGACATTCGCCAAGGATACATATCTATTTTTTATTTGATGGAAAATAAATCAATAATGTTGTGTCACACGCTGCTAAAATGCCATTACCATATTTTATATGATATGATACGGTATTTTCTTACGTCAAATCATTAGACGATTCCCTGCTCAGATTAAAAAAACAAAATAAACCTCAATCGACTTGCAAGAAATATATGATAATTTCATTTCCGAAAAGGAGCTGAACGGTTCCTTACACGTACGTATACTACAACCGAGATGAACTTTCACATAGAAAAGATGGGAAGTTCGATTCTTGGGATGTAAAGTGACCCATTCTCGGGACCCTTTTGATTTAACGGTATTATTGATATGAACGAAAATATGCATAATTTCCACTGTGCACAGACCATTAGATTTGTATTGGTAACATGTCTTTTTGAGCATCTTGAACCGGATCTCTCGTCCCCTTTCTTGGGTCATAAAGATACTAACCAGCACTTCAATTTTATTCACGCTATTTTAGGTTAGGTTACAAGTGACTTGTAGACTCGACAACCGCCATGTGTGATCGCTACTATTTACAGTGATCGCTACCTTCCCAGCTCTGTTGATACCTTTGAACTGAATTAGTTCAAATCATAATGAACGAAGTCGTTTACTACGTCGACTAGTTCATTTGACTGTCGTCGTGCACTACCTATTCTTAGGCGTATTGTTCAGTTCATAATTACACGTACCAAACTGATTACGTATGATTAAGGGTAAAATAAAATACAAACATTTTTTATTGATAACTTATAAAACTGTTTACTCTTAAAACTAAATTAAGATGTAAATCTGATATTTCGTGAAATACAACTACTCGATCGAACTTCGAGTAGTTTTAGGAGCTTTGAGCCAAGTTTGAGTAGTAAAATACTCTATCAAATACTCGCACACCCCTAATGTCCAGTTAGTTTGTATGTTCCTTTATGTTTTTTTTTCAACAATGTAAAGTCTAAATAAGGGATATAAAGCCAAATAAAAAAAATTAAGAAAAACATGCCCTCCTCCTCATATCACAGGCAAAAAGTAGCTGAACAGGTTTTGTTCCATACAACCATAATTGAAATACTGATCCAGTCTACTTCCAACCCCACCTCCCCCCATGTGGGCCCTACACCTCTATACTACAGCCCAGTGCTTCTAAACAGTTGTATGGAACACTCAAAGTGAATCAGTATTTTTGCATTAATAGAGGTATTTATCTTCATCTTCATTTATTTTTATGTGAGACAATAAATGCTGAAATCAGTAAAAAAAATACATAGATATGCATACATTGCTTATGCTTAAACATTATATTCATTTGACAATCTCTTCTAAAACGTCCCTGAATATGACATGATATTTAATATTCAGACCAATTTAAGGATATCTAGGTTTAAAATAAAGATAATATAATTATTGCAACATATAAAAAGAAACTGAACTATCATTGATATTTTATAATGTTTATTTATTCTCAAGACACGCCAATCAAGAAGATGTGGGTGAACATAGATTTCGATTGAGTGTAGATGAATGAATGTTGTAATTGTTACAATCTAAGGCCCATCATTGCTTTCAAAATTTGTTTTCACTCTGATTGGATCAAACTGAGAATCTTCAGTATATGAAGCTGCTGGGCTTTAACCAACTATGCCACCAGGCTTGGCGTGATAGGATAACTGTTGGAATGTCTGCTGTGTATATATATATCATATAGCTTGTAGTGCGAGCTACCAAAAATAAAAGAATGAAAAAAGGAAACTGGGTAACCTGATTAAAGATTTAAAATCTTTAAAAAATAGTATAAAGTTCAAAGTACTTTTGTCATCGTTTGACTTAAAGCTAAGTCCAAATTTTGCAACCATTCAACACCTGCTTCTCCGTTTGAATGAAGTCAGCTAATACCCTATCAAAAGAATGTAATGTGCATTCATTTACTATACATAGTTTTGGCTCAGCAATAACATTCTGATCATTTGCCATTCCCCACTTATTCAAGATTTTTATTTGACATTAAGTAATGTTACATATTAGCCATCGTCAGTTACAAAATGAATAATACATGTTATAACATCAAATATTACAGGTACATTAATGTTTGCTAAAACAGTATTCAAGTTATGGCAAGTTAAACAAAGTAAAGCAATAAGTTGTATAAGAATCAGAAAAAGTCTTACAAAAGTCATACAGAAAAAAAAGGAAAACAATTGTTTCAATTAGTTGCATATTCCCACATCTGTGCAATAACAACTAGATGAACTTCAAATTTTACTGCCCTAAGCACATAAAAAAGCACTACTGAGCTCCATTATTATGAGAGCATATGTTGGAGGGGTTATTAGTTTAGTTAGAATATAACGTTATGTTATTAAAGTGATGATTAAATAGGTTGATGCCTTGTGTTTGCAGTTTCATTATATGTTCGTGCATAAATTAAAAACTTGTATATTTAAAATTAATATCAAGAAAAATTATTAACTTTGTGCACAAATCTTGCAAATTTACTCAAAACTAAGATTATAATTGTTCTGTTCATTACTTTTCTATAGGTCAGCATTCAAGAAGAGTTTATAAAGCAGTTGATGAAATTCCACCTGTCGCATTCGACCATGATGAAAATAAATACAAACGGAAGTCTTTTCTGGAGTGGTTTAAGCGGTGGTTGAAGTAAGTAAGAATACTGTATAGTAAATATCAGACTTGGGAAAGTTAACAATTATTTTTAACTGAATAAAGTTAAAGTTAATCCTCTATTAAACTAACTAATTGAAGTTAAAAGTTAGAGTTCAATGAAACTAACTGATTAAAGTTAAATTTTAAAAAAGTAACTGAAATTAAAAGTTAAAAGTTAGTTTGTGTGGCATGAAAGAATACATACAATTATTTACAAAAAAACTGTTGTCTCTTATTATTATACATAACGTAAACCGTCTGGAAACTAATTCAACACAATTTATTATTCACTCGGCAAACTTTAAAACTGAAATGAATCCACCTTCAAGTCTCCCAGTATTATCACTAACACTATGACTACGTCTTGGACAAACAACAATGGGACACGTTGGGTGTGTCTATTAATTATGGGCAGGGCAGGAAGATGGCGGAAAGGGATGGGTGTGACTCATGACTTTGTTTGTCGGCGAATACTTGGGATTGAGGAAAACGCCCGGTCTTTGACCAAAGTTTTGGACGCTTTCTCCGCCATTGTCTACATTCCACGGGACAAACCGTACCTCGTTTGTAAAACTAACTGAGTTAGTTTAATCGTTAGTGAATTTGTTAACTAGTTAAAGTTAAAAGTTAAACATCCCCAAAACTAACGAATAAGTTGAAAAGTTAACAGAAAAAGTAACGATTAAACTTAATCGTTAATTATTTTTAATCGTTAGTCCCAAGCCTGGTAAATATTGATTATTTAATAGTTACATACCAACCTGCTAATGGAAAGCAAGCTGTGAGATGGGCATCCTTATATATAATATAACGCAACTCCTCCCTTATTTCTTGACCAATTTAAACGGTTGAGGTGTCAAAAAATTTGCCTCTGTAGTTGTGCAATAAGGCCTTAATTCTTCAATATTGTCACCCTGAAGGGCATGGGAAGCCCCCAAAGTACATTGTTTTGCCAAAAGAATAACACGAGGAGAGATTTAAATGAACAGATGTTCAAATGTAAATAGTGATTTATAAAAAGGTTTAACAGCTGTTGGAATGTAAACAATGGTGTTTCTTATAGTGAGGAGGTTAGATATTTCATAATGATAAACCAGGGAAGGATGTAATGAACACATTTGAAATAGGCTCAGAAATATCATTGGGTGTTTATACTTATAAGTAAGTAGCAACTCAAGTAATGTGAGTGAGATACTGTAAATAAATGTAATATTGTGATTTCACGTTGTACAGTTAATCTACTATTATTTTTAGTTAAAATTCAATACAAATAATAACGAGGGAGGTGCAACGAGCGCAGTGAGTGAAGGGATTGGCACACGAAGAGTGCAGGGGTGTCTCCTAGTTAATGATAAACCATGTAACGTTTGCCTCCACTCTAAGATCCTTATGCATAACTCCATTACTCCTTTTATTAACAATAAACAAGTGTAAAAAGTGTCTTGTTTGTTAACTCCATAATGAAATCATAGTGGGGCTTCTTGGCAAAAATAACTATCTAATAACTCTGCAGCTATATTAATCAAAGAATCACACAGGATTGCCAACAAAGCCTGAGCATGTCACCCCCTTCTGTTTGTTTTTTTAAATATGAGCTATCAAAACAAATTCAACTTTGTCGGCCAATTTCACCAAACTTGGTCAGTGTGTTTTAATCATGAATATGAAAATCAGCTGATATGTTCTATATTTTTATGAATATAAGATATTATTTATTTGTAATACTGTATTTAGCCTTTATTGCAAGACGCTAGTGTGGAATGTCCTAACTTTGCTGATTCAACCTATGTGGTGTAAACAAACTAAAGAACTCTCTGAGTACCGGTTCAACTCCTATGTTACAAGAGCTTCTTATTCCGGGGGTGGGGTAATGATTTTAGTACATAAAAATATTAAAAGCAAAATTATTTTAATGCCTTCTATTCAATCATTGTTAGTTGAAAAAAAATTTGAGTTCTGCCTGTCTGAAATTTCTTTGCCTGGCTTTACTTTTGTTTTAGGATAAAAAAAAAAAATGAAAAAACGTCTTTATTTATATTCAAGAGGCGAAGTTAGGGCTGCAAAGCCCTCTCTACCACTTAACCTCATCATACATAACAAGATATTTTCAAATATAAATAACAATTTACAAGGAAATACAAAATAGAAATTGCAATGTACGAAGTAAAACATATAAAGTCAAAAAATGTGAAACATTATATTTAAACTTAAAAATATTTCGACTATCTCAAACAAAACTACTGTTATTCATAACATTTATTCAAAACTACATTCATTCGGCACAATCACTCAT
Source organism: Stictocephala bisonia (assembly GCA_035578905.1). Classification (NCBI taxonomy): domain Eukaryota; kingdom Metazoa; phylum Arthropoda; class Insecta; order Hemiptera; family Membracidae; genus Stictocephala; species Stictocephala bisonia. Next base: position 27,714 of record JAQJVL010003395.1, read on the forward strand.
TACCGCCACCACCAAGCCACAGCGACACCAACCACTACTCCCGCTAGGCCCGCAGCAGATAGCACTTCACCTCCGCCCCAAACCTAGTGCGCTTATCGATGGATCTGATATTATCAGGCAGAGCATTCCAGAGCCTGCACGCGGAGACAATAAATGAATTGTTGAAAGTGGTGGTGCGGTGAACTGGAATAGCTAACATTGACTCACCACGTCTTGTTCTACGCACACCAACTTGTGACAGATAAACAAACTGCTCTGACAGATAATTAGGAATTTGGTTTTGAAGAACATTGTGCAACAATATCAGGATATGGAATTGTCGAAGATTGTTTAACTTTAAGATAGATAATTGGTAGAAAAATGGAGTAACATGATCCCTTCGCCTCAGGTTGAAAATAAATCTGATACAGTAGTTTTGGGCACGCTGTAATCTTTCCGCGAGCTCAACAGACATGTCATTGATTACAGTATCACAGTAGTTTAAGTGAGTGAAAACTAGAGTCTTTACTAACAACACCTTGACATTGAGAGGGAAAACATGGCAAATCTTTTCAAAGTGTGTATAGCAGCAAAAACTCTATTACACATTACAGCTACTTGATCAGTCCAGTTCAAATTTTTATTCATAATAAGTCCTAGGTTTTTAACTTTGTCACAAAACGGTAATTCTGTATTGTTAAGTTTGAGTTTTGGTATATTTGTCAGGTCAATGTTAGAAGTGAGTCTAGTAGAGCCCAACAATATTGTTTGGGTTTTGGCCTCATTGAGCCATGCTTGACAGCCCAATTTGTGATAGACTGGATATCACAGTTAATGTTAGTTACGGCAGTAGGCAAGTCTTTCAGAGTGAAGTGAGTATATATTTGTAGGTCGTCAGCGTATAAGTGAAATTTGCAGAAATTGATAACAGTAGTGACATCGTTAATGTAGAGTAAGAATAAGAGTGGCCCAAGCACAGAACCCTGGGGGCACACCTCTAGTCACCAGTTCCCAGTCAGAGTTTCTGTTGTCTGCCTTTACACACTGCAGACGGTCCGTCAAGTACGACCTGACCCATTCAATACAACCATCAGAAAAACCACCAGAGAGCATTTTTATATAAAGAAGGGGATAGTAAACGCAGTCGAAAGCTTTAGAGAAATCAAATAGAGTCAAGATGGTAAGTAGGGACTTATCAATAGCAGAGCGGACATCGTCAGTAATTTTAAGAAGGGCAGTGGAAGTACTGAATCTTGAACGGAATCCAGATTGGAAATTGGACAATAATCCAGCACTCTCCATAAACGATGACATCTATAGGATGTATCTATAGATCACCCTTACAAAACATTGTTGATGGATTTCTGTTGAAATTTGAAGCAATGTGTTTTATTTTAACCCATAAGTACAAGTATATAATTTTAACTGGAGATTTTAACATTTATTAATATTTTAAAAATGGATAGATTATACTACAAATTTATTAGTATTTTGAAATTGTACAACTTAACCTACAGAGTTGACTTTCCAACTTGAGTATATTTGGGCGCAGAGAGTGCTATTGATAATATTATAAGTAACATAAAATACAAAGAATGTAAGATAACAGGGCTAATAACACATATCTCAGATTATGATGCCCAACTTTATGAAATATTTGATTTGGTAAACAGTAGTAGGAAAATCTGGGGAAAAAAATACTGTAGGAAATTTACAAAGAATAATATTGATCTCTTTAATAATCTGCATAGAGAGTCTTGGTTGAATGTTTATCAGGCTCCAGTAAATTCTAAGTATAATCAATTTTCTGACACTTTCTTTTACCATTTTGACCTCTTTTTTCCAAAACAATTACTTCATTGAGGGAAGGTGATACAAATCAATATGTGAAAGATGAGATAAGATTAAAAAAGGATGACATCTCTGAGTTAGAGAAAAGGTTTAGACAAAATAAAGACGAAGAATTAAAGATATTGATTAAAAACTTTAAGAAGGATTTTAAATCGTGCATAGAGAGGAACAATAAATAGGTTTCAGGCAGGGAAATCTACAATAACAGCTGGGATTGAGTTTATTAATTCTATAATAGATTCAATAGATAAAGGGGAGAACATTATAGGAATTTTCCTAGATCTTAGTAGAGCCTTTGATAGCGTGTCACACAAAGAATTATTAAAAACTTTATCAACATTAGGTATTGGTGGTAAAGAGTTAAATTGGTTTGGATCCTACCTGGAAAATCTACAACAGTAGGTTGAAATTGAAAATGCAGTGTCTAATACACATGATAAATATGTTTACTTTAGAAACTTTAGATCAAAACAGTTAATCATCCCGAATGGTGTCCCTCAGGGATCTATTCTGGGCCCATTACTATTCTTATGCTACATAAGGGGTTTACCAGGATTGATTCCAAGGAACAGTAATATTTGCCTATATGCTGGTGATTCTAATCTAACCGTGTCGGGAAAATCAAAGGAAAGAGTAGAGGAATAATCTTTTATTTCCCTCTCAATAATCAAAGAATTTTTTGACAGCAAGAATATTTTAATAAACATAAATAAAATTAACTTCAATCACCTTCCCAGAAACTTTTTGCTAGAGCAAAATGTTGAGAAATGTAGAAAAAACTTGAAGGAGTTTTTGATTAAATTAGCTCCTTACTCCTTAGAAGAGTTTTGGGAAACAGATTTAAAACAAAATCATTTTATAATTTTATTAGATATCAGTTTAGTTTTAATTTATTAAGTTAAATATTAAAATTGTTTTGTTTTTTTTCTTTTAAGACTCTGACTGATCACAAATTTAGTTGTTCCTTATGTATTCTTAATCTAAATATTCTTTTTTAATACTTTATTTTCCATACTAAAATAATAAATTGTTATACTACTGTTTGCTCGTTGTAAAAAAGATAACAATTTACATTTTATTTTTTAACTTAAAGAAGTTTTTTGTATTCAATATGTTCTTATTTAGTTTTTCTATTTTAATAGATAGATATTGAATTACTTGTTAATTGAAAATAGAAATAAGGTTTAAATTAATGTAATGTTTCATACAGATAATTAATAGTCTCTTTACTACCACAGATGGTTCAAATTGTTGTTTTTTTTTTTTTTTTTTTTTGCAATTAATAATTAATTGTAGTTTAGCTGTAACATTTCTGACACTATTCAGTGTATTATATGTACATTATTACTGAATAAAGGATGTTTTGAATTTGAACTGCACAGCCGAAGTCTTGCCAATCAGATTTGCGCATATGATAGATTAATGGCCATCTGTATCTTGAAATTACTGTTTTCTTGGTTACATTTGTCTGTGGTGAAAGTTAATTGGAATTTTGATAATGAAACCCAGTAATATTAATCACATATAAATATTTTAAATACGATGAAAATAACCACTGTTATTGCAAATTTAACAAAGTTGGTGAAACTGTGGTTTTTTTATCCCTTTAACTCTGTATTTGTATTTCTAGACCTCTGTCTGGTTTGCACATTTGAACATTAATTCATTGTAGATTTATATAAAATTCATGCTTTGAACTTAAAAATAAAAGTAGATTGAAATATAAAATTTGCTTTAGGGTTCATAACACAAAGTCTTGTACATTATAAATGTATCGCTAAGAAAAAGAAAACATACTAATAGTAGTAAATTGATATTAATTAAGATATTATTTTATATAATAAGAAGAACATTCATCAGATAATTTGAGAAGCAGGTGCTTTTTCAAACTATTTTTTTAACACATTAAGATAGGGATGGGAGGGTCTTGTAATTCTTTAGAGACACCCTTCATATTAAATTTTGTTGGAATTCAAACTAGTTAATCTCCTTATCTCAGAAAAGACTCATGTATTTCCATAAAATAGGTTCCAACAAAGTAGAATAGATAAATTAAGTTGATATAAATAAGTACAGAAAAAAAACTGAGGTAAACATTTGGAGTGAATCTGCATTTTCTGGGTTAGAATCAGGTTTGGTTTACTTATTAACAATATACCTACCTTTTATATTTATTTCTGTAGTAAATATCTCCTGTAAAATTAGTTACTTGCAATGGTGAGATAGTATATATTGTTTATATTCATTTGATTTGTAAGGAAATAAGGAATAAATTCTTTGATTTTTGAAAAATGAACATTTAATAGAAACTGTAATTTTTTGTATAATTGCATAACCAAATACCTGTTAGAACTAATGTTTTTTATCTCTACTATCTAACATATTTTATTTTTTTACCCTGCACCTATTTTTCAAGTACTCGTGCACAATGTTTTAGTATCACATTATTTTGAATGTTGCAGCAGTGCTAGTGGCAGACGCTACCATGCAGGATCACTTCCTACTCGCTACTGCAAGCTGGCCATAGGATTAGTCTTGGTTGTTTGTGTCTTTGTCTTATTCTTCAAGCTTGGCCGTCTCACTAATATAGATGATCCAGCACTTGATCCTAAAAGTAATCCAAACATTCGAGTCATAAATGATTAGTATAAAAAAATACTTTTAGAAATATAAATTGTATATTTTAGGAATAAAACTCACTCAAATTATTAGAACCATCATTATTAAGTTCTTATACTAACACAATCTCTTCAGTTGAAATAAGCTTAATTTTTTACCAGTTATTGTAAATCGTTCGCAAAAGTCATAGTTAATTTATTTACAATATTATTTTCATCATAGAGCTGTTTAACTTAAGAGTGACAAGTAATTTACGTATTAAAAGTGCTGCATTTTTAACAAACCATGCTTAGTTGTAAAATTATAATTTATAAAATTTTTATAACTACAAGTAATATGTTATATAATATTATATATGTTATATTTAAACTTCTTAAAAAGTTATTTCCAATTACAGTAGAGTTATGATTATTCCATTATGCTATTGGGAAAAAAATAAATTAAAGACCAGCCATGGGTTTGAAAAGACTACGCTTTTACTATAATTATGGCACTCAACTTTATTGCTAGTAGTATCACTACATATTCAGTTTAAAGTTTAGCTACTATATTTTTTCAATCCCCAAGAAATATTTTATTTAAGATATTTATTAATGAATCCTGTAACTCATTCTTATTTACTTTTCTTTCAGATTATCTTTAAGGCCTAGGAGTTTGTTAATAAAAATGAAAGTAAGGGAAAGTAGCATTCATGCTAAAATGATGAACTGGAGTCGGGCATTTAAAAATAAACACACACATACACACACAAAATGTAGTTTGCAAGATATTTTGGGCCCACTGGAAGGATCCTCAGTCACTATAGACTATTGGGATTCACTGTACAATGGTTGGGTTCAAAACCAAATTGTTTTCTGAATCAGAAATTACTAATTAAGGCTACTGTAGTTACATTTAGAGATAATTAAGTTTTACAGAAATTACATTCCTCAGTAGATGAAGTTAGGTTTTGATAAATCACATACTTGAAAGAATGTCTGTTTATTTTATGGGATGGGAAAGAAATAAGCTTTTCTTTTAAAAAAATGTACTGTTGACAAATCCTTTTAGAGTATGTACAAAAATAAAACAGAATTGGGGATATTTCAAGGTCTTGTTCTAAGTCCATCATAGTTATGATAAAAGAATACAATAAGAAACCATAGAAAAGTAGAAGCTAATAGACTGGATATAAGACTAGTTGCCTTGAAATATCAGTATTTTGTTTATTTTCGCATATATTTCTGTGTGTCCTCTCAAAGGACTTTATTGATAAGGTAAACTTCATTCCCTGAAATTCCTTTCTACCTAATGAGGAAATCAGAATGTCAATATATAAGGAATATGGTACACATCCATCCTAAATAGTGTTCCCATGATTTAGTAGACAAGTGACATAAGACACGTTAATTCTGAAATTTGATCATGATTATGCTCCTTATTATTATATCCCATTAACTCCTTCATGATGGCAGAACTTTAGAGTTTTAATGTATCATACTTTCATCATGCTGTGTTTTGAAAGGTAAGTCACCATTTGAATGAATTGACTACCGGCTACCTCCTTTTTAACTTAGTAGCTCACAAGGAAGGCTTGTTTAAATTGTCAATAAAGCATTCATTTTTACTTTTATTCACTAGTCCTTTTAGTGAAATAATTGTGTTTGTAAAACACTAATAAAAAATAATTGTAAATTAAACTTAATAACCACCATTGTTTGTAAAAATTGTATATAATGAGGTCAAATTTGAATAAGTAACAATGTCAATTTTTAAATATATTCAATTTATTTTGTTGTTTCTTTATTGTTATATTTTCCTTTTTTGAAATCCATCGATAAAGGTTTTTGGTTGCTTGACAGGGTCTCAGTTGAAAAGTATTGGCTGATCATATGAAGATTGTTTGGTCGGACAATGCATGTGAGAGATTTGTTAAGTGCCAAATCTCAGCCATGTGTGATGGCTGTTTGGCAGGGCCTGAGTTGGAAAGTTATTTGCAGGTTGTTTTATCCGGCAATTTGTGTGTAAAGATTGTTTGGTCTGGCAGTGCATGTGTAAAGATTGTTTGGTCTGGCAATGCATGTGAGAATGTTGTTTAGGCCGGCAATGAGTGTGTAAAGATTGTTTGGTTCGGCAATGTGTGTGTGAAGGTTGTTTGGCCATACTAAGTATATGAAGGTTGTTTGGTCGGGTAATGGGTGTGAGAAGGTTGTTTGGTTGGGTAATGGATGTGAGAAGGTTGTTTAGTCTGGCAATGTGTGTGTGAAGGTTGTTTGGCCATACTAAGTATATGAAGATTGTTTGGTCGGGCAATGGGTGTGAGAAGGTTGTTTAGTCTGGCAATGCATGTGTGAAGGTTGTTTGGTCCGGCAGTGTGTGTGTAAAGATTGTTTGGTCTGGCAATGCATGTGAGAATGTTGTTTAGGCCGGCAATGTGTGTGTAAAGATTGTTTGGTTCGGCAATGTGTGTGTGAAGGTTGTTTGGCTATACTAAGTATATGAAGGTTGTTTAGTCTGGCAATGTGTGTGTGAAGGTTGTTTGGCCATACTAAGTATATGAAGATTGTTTGGTCGGGCAATGGGTGTGAGAAGGTTGTTTAGTCTGGCAATGTGTGTGTGAAGGTTGTTTGGCCATACTAAGTATATGAAGATTGTTTGGTCCGGCAATGTGTGTGTAAAAATTGTTTAGTCTGGCAATGTGTGTGAGAAGGTTGTTTGGCCATACTAAGTATATGGAGGTTGTTTGGTCGGGCTATGGGTGTGAGAGACTTGTTAAGTCTGGAAATGCATGTGTGATGGCTGTTTGGCAGGGCCTCAGTTGAAACGTCTGCATTGGCTGGTTATGTGCAGGTTGTTTTGTCCTGCAATGTGTGTGTAAAGATTGTTTGGTCTGGCAATGTGTGTGTTTTGAGGTATTTTGTTGTTCGGCAGGATTTTGAAAAGTCTGCATTGGTAGTTAATTTGGGCCACTCAATATTTTCAAATTATACTTAGTTAATATTTTTTATATAATTCACTCTTACTTATCATTAATCTAACAATGTTAGATCATTCCTGTGTTTTACTAATTATTTTCAAATTTGGACTGTTTGCATTAAGAAAAAGAGCAGTCACTTAGTATTGTCATATCCAAACCTTTAATAAATAACAAAGCTAGTAAGTTATTATGTGCAAACACTCATCATGATGAGGTGGTCCTGCTCCTTTTGTAAAAACCAGGTCAAGTATTTTTTACAATTTAACAAGTTGTAAGATTGGTCGGTAGCGTAGTTGGTTCAATTCCAGCTTCATGTGCTAAAGTCCGATCCCAATCAGAGTCAATACATTTTGAGAAGGATCAGCTGATAATCACCGGCTGTTCATTTGTCATTGGGCTATTAATTAATGACACATTCTTAAGTATAGTCGGCCTTAGTTTGTAACAATGACTACATTCGCTCATCTATACTCATCACACTCGTTTGAAATCCATATTCGCCCATATATTGACAATCGGCGCCTTTGAATAAATAAATAAATTTAAAAAAAATAAAAGTTATATTTTAAACCAACTCATTTTTGTGTCAAAATTATTATTCTAAATTACTAGTCAAAAAGGACTAGTTAGCAAAAATAAATCTTACATAGTTGAAAATCTATTTTTCTGTAAGCCAAGTGATTATTGAATTCAGTCCCTCGCCTGTAGTTGCGCTCACTTCTGCAGTTTCAATTTTCTGTGACACTTCTTGCTTTAAGCGGTTATACTGAAGCATCAACAAAGCTTCATTCCGCATCTGCCTGTATGAAGCGTCCATTTTTGCCAGTATTATCAATACCTGAAATTAATTTAACCCTTGTTACCTTCACAGAATTTTCTTATTAATATTTAAGTGCAATAAAACTATACAGTAATTTGTTTCATGACAAAATTAAAATCTCATACATTTTTTATGTTTTAAACATTATAACCACTAATATACTTGGGTACGTTGAATCTTGAATCAACATGCAAATACTTTAACATTAACAAGTGAAAATAATTTTTTTTTTGTGTACTCAGTACTGAAAAAGAGACATAAGATTACTTTTTTTTCAGAGACCATTTTACCGCACACACCACTATTTCTTAGTTATAGTGAAGCTAACCTGTGCATAACATGGACATACAAATAGACAATATATAGAAGATGGGATATGACAAATCCTCTTCTGCAAAATTTTGTTTATATATAAAGTGACTAAATTTAGTTTACATCATAACTGTTTTATATTAAACTTTAGTACTGTCATAAAACTTTAAATCACTTAAAACACATATGATATTCCTGGAAAAAAATCATCCCAATGGTGAATTAGAGTAAATGTATGTTTAAAAATGAAATTTGTTTTTGTCCTGTTATAGTAAAAAGTACTAAACAGTTCTGTTATAATAATGTGTTAATTCAATAAAGTTTCTAAAAGTTACCACAATCTTAATAAAATTTCAAAAAAATCTCAAAAATAAGTGATTATTTGTAATAAATAAATATACTTCTTGATCTATATAAATCAAATAAGAGTGGTGTCCATACATTACTAAGAATATTGTAGTTTTGCGTATCTACATGTTTCTGTCACTAGAAGTTCAAATATTTTAAAAATGTTCAAAAGCCTATTTTAAATACATCTCAAATATTAAATAAGAAGCTGAATTTTTGTATTATGTGTTTGTTTGTCTTTTAATTGAATTATTTATGTTATTTAAACTATGAACAGTGAAATATTTATTCCCGTGTATAAAGAATGAAATATGTTATTTATGCATTGACTGTATTTTTTCTTTGCTAACTATGAACGCTAGGGTAGACCACACAAGATGGGGTGCTGTTAACAGGAATGGAACTATTTGAAGAAGAGCAAGAGTAATCAGTGTTGAACTGAACAATGATCAATTGGAACCACATTTTCAAACCAATAATAGACGAAAGAAATATATTTTCCCATAATGCAGGTTTAATGGACCAAGAGGGAATATATTGTAGTGTTCTTCATCTTAGATAAGAAACTACTAATAACCATTTTATATCATGTTGTTATAATGGACCAACTAACAGAACGTGTTATATACAGCCACCAACTAACCAAGAACGTAAACAGATATTTGAAGGGGACTTGCAATTATTTTAACACATCCGCCAATAAAACAGTGCTATTACGTTTGCTTCTTATTCAGGTACTAAAAAAGATATTCCAGGAAACAGACTACTGACAGGATCTAAAGACAGATTTATCATTTAATTTCTGATTTGCTGCCGCTAAATAATGAAGACCCCTCTTATAGCTGTATGTACGAGTATAACTGACACATCAAAAGCAACTGAAATTCATCAAAGGCGTAACGATAACAGTGATGACTTCATTCAAATGAAATACACGAACATATTACATTTAGCGGTTCATGAAGAAGGACGTTTTTGTTTTGTTTCATGTGAGAAAAGAAGAAGAAGCACGTTTTTGTTTAGTTCAAACAAACTGATTCCTTGACAAAGAGAAGCATATAAAGTTATAAAAAAAATGCACAGTGTATTATTCTGTTATTATTTCTGATACAGGAATTCCGTTGTTTTGTGATATGTAAAGTACATAATTGAAACCATTGCCAATTTTGTCATGCTGGCTAATTATTTTTGCTATTTTATTGCCTATTGTTTCAAGATAAATTTCTGAAATTATGCTAGATAGAGGTGATCCAATGGCTAGTTTTAAAAATCGTTATTCAAATTGAAAATAATTTTGGTTTTATGTAATGTTTAATACATTAGTTAATTGCTTTAGGTATTCTTTGTTTAGTATTGAGTCAGATAGATCCTTTTTGATAATTCTGTTGATTTCTTCTAATGGTATGTTGGAGTGCAAATTCTTCATGTCAAAGGAATATAGGTTGGTGTTTGTTAAAGTTGTTTGTGGCAGCAATAATAATGACCAAATAAGATTTTATTTACTATTGTTACTTCTCCATGTAAGAGGTGCAACAATTCGTGGGCCTACGTAGTTACAATAATATAGTATATGACACATAAAAAGAAGCTGCAATAGCACGTGGCTTGCTACATAATGAATGTGAATGGCAGCTCTGTTTGTAGGAGCAATAAAATACAAACATGCCTAAACAACTTTGGGAACTTTTTGTTTAACAAAAACTCTAGATGAATTTTAAAGTGAAGGTGATATAATATATAAATGGAATTGGCGCAAAAGAGGGTAAAAAATTGCCTTGCAACTTATAGTCAAAATTCTTTCGAAAAATGGTTTAAATTGTAGGAGCATAGGTCTTCCAATACCAACAGTTGATAATGAAAGTAATACTGTGTAAGGCTTCATAAGTTTGCAGCTAATAAACAATATCAGGTAATTTCGGATAATGCTGTGCTAGTGTTGTTGTAATTCCGTTGATAAATTATTATTTTCAGAAGCTCTTGGAGGATATGGAAGAAAACAGTCATTTACTCATGCCTTTTACATATACAGTAATTCGAGGAAGAGGTCAGTCTGCTTTAGAATCAACTTGGATAGGAATTGTAGCTTTACTTCTAAATGGTGGTACAACATTACATCTTTTATTTTGGACTCCCAGTACCAGTTCAGCCACGAGTCTCTCTACAACATAGTAAAATAGAGAAAAAAATTAACACTTATAAAACTAACACAAAAGAAACATGCGTTTCAACGCAGAGGAAGACAAATTTTGTGATTGGCTTCTATAAATGGAAGATGGAACATTAAATAGTAACCGGGGAGTTGATATAATAAATATTCCGGAAAAGTTAATTCAGAGAAATCAAACTGTGATTAGTTTCATTTTGAATACAAAACTAACACTAGACAATATATAAACATTTTCAAACAACGTAATAATATGTCCAAATGACACTACCATACTTTAAACAATGAAAAACTGTAGAAGGAGAAGCAAAGGATTACTTCATTATTGACAAAATTATCACAAACAAACCAGCTAAAGGTTTACATATTCCAGTAGAATATCTTCAACTAAATCACTCAGGAATGCCACCACATAAACTAGCACTAAAAATTAGCGCCGTAGTGATGTATATTAGAAATATGAATCTAGGTTCAGGATTGGTTGATGGTGTCCAACTTTCTGTACATTGTCTATATGAAAAATGCATCAGATTGGAAATAATCACTGAGTCGGGGAAAGGAAATGCAATATTTTTGCCAAGAATAAGTCTAATCTCAACAGACACAAATATGCTTTTCCACATGTCAAGAAAACAATTTCCTATAAAACTAGCTTTTGCAATAATCATTAACAATGCACAAGGCAAAACCTTTGAGAACCCTAACCAAACCTACACCTACCTAAAGAAAACCTAAACAAACCCAGTGTTTACGCTAGGGTAACTATATGTTGCATTTAGTAGAGTAAAATCCCCAAACGAAATAAAATTCTTTATTGAAAACAACATGTATTAATTTGTATACATGATGACTGTAAAAAAAACTATTAATAATTTAATATTTTACATTAAATATTCAACAGCAACATTTATATTTTATTTATTTTGGGGCTTTTGTACTAGTTATATTTTGGGGTCAAGCCACTAGTTAAAATTAAATGCCAATTTTAACAGAGTACAAATAAAAAGTCCTGTGGTTAGATATTATATAATCACTGTTTTTAATGCTGGCTGTAAAATATGAATTTGTACAACTATACAGGGTGAGGCAGACCACCCGTGCAGCATGTATAGCAGGAGAACGGTTTGGTCTAGTGGCCTAAAACAAAATGCTTTCCCCCTATATTGCATATGGGGAGTCCATTAAAAATGTTTTCATCAACCTTTTCGTAAAGAGTGTTGAAAAACTAGGGGTCATGGGTTCGAATCTCTAAATTATCAAATGCAAACATATGGCAAATAATACATCATTTTAAAGGTCTTGTTGAAAGAAACTCATTGATGAAAACAAAATTCATTTATCATGACACATTTCAAAATGGCGGCCATTTTTGTGGAAAATATTGACGTTTACGGAATACCCTATAGTTTTCTTACTGTTTGAGATAGGTTCATTCCGATTTCAATTTCTTACTTGCAAAACCCTCAGCTTCACTCTGATATGCCGCATGACTACTTTTATCATTATTTTGATATTGGCCCCCTAATACGAATTTTGAAAAATTAAAAATTCCTTAAAGTCAAAATTTTTAAATAGCAACATGCATCATGTTGTATATCATTTTAAAGCGCTTGTTAAGACAAACAAATTTTGCATTACACTTTTTTTGTATCTCCAGTGGTTTTTGAGAAATAAGCACAAACGTGTTTTTAATAATAATTTTCCCACCTTTTTACGTTACTTTGGCCACTGACATCCAAAACTGAAAGCACTGAGTCAAAATCTAACATTTTAATTGCGTAAATCGAAATAAGGAATTATGTAAGCAAATTTATTTTTTATTAAGATACTTCAATTTGACAAATACAGGCAAAAAGCGTTTTACATTAAGTACTGTGTTATCATTGCTAATAATACAGATATGGTATTATTACTAATCTGGTATTATTACAATCTGGTTTAAAGCTTATTACTAAGATAATCTTGAAGGGAATATGTGGCATATGGCCTTTTGGTTCCAGATTTGTATGATTCTCTAAAATTAAGAGACCTTTGTAAAAAACTGAAATCACCATAATTGTAATTTTATCATTTAAAATTGTTTGTTGTATTTTTATACTTTAATATTATAAATAAATATTAATAGTTTTTATACACAGTACCATTACTCGCTTCGCATGGTTAGGTACCTTTCACAATTGGCCTTTACTGTTCAGTACAACCAGTTGATACTTTGCTCCTGGGTTACTGCAATTATTATTAATCTTATGATTGTTTAATCAGCTGATTATTTTCAGCTGTTTATAAAATCAGCTGTTCTAGTGCATTATTGTACACTTCATTTTAGTTCCTGAAACAAAACTTATTTTATTTGACAACCACTTTAATTCTCCACTTTATTCCTTATTTTGTTCTTTTATTGTGAATGATAGTTCTGTATTTACTGAAATGCCGTACACAAATGAAGAGGCTTTCCAAATGCTAATGGTGTTAGGCGAATGTTTCCAGAATTACTCAGCTGCTGCGAATCTCTACGCAGAACGTTATCCAGACAGAGAAGTTCAATCACGAATGGCCTTTCAAAGACTTGCTAGTCGTGTGCGTGAAAAAGGACAGGTTCAGCCTGATTTCAATAAAGGAAAAACCCTAGCTAGGCCTGTAAGAAGTGATACGGCACCAGACATTTTGGCAGCGGTTCAACTCAATCCAACTGACTCGTCCAGAAGAATAGCTCTAGATGCGGGTGTGAGTCAAAGGTCAGTGTTGAGAATCTTGAAAGATAACAAAATGCACCCATACAAGATATCATTACACCAAGAACTGCATGGTGATGATAGCCATTGAAGAATGACTTTTTGTTTGTGGGCTAGGGAAATGTTACAACAACGTGAACATTTTTTTCGTAATGTACTGTGGTGTGACGAAGCAACTTTCCGCAGCAACGGTGAAGTGAACCGCCATAATATGAGGTACTGGGCCTATGAGAATCCACACTGGATGCGAGAGGTGGATAACCAGAGATACTGGACTTTGAATACTTGGTGTGGCATCCTTGGTAGAAAAATTATAGGTCCCTTTTTCTTCAGAGAACACCTAGTTGGAGACACTTATAACAACTTTTTGCTAAATCACCTGCCTAACCTATTAATAGATATACCCGACGAAGACATAGAACATTTGTGGTTCATGAATGATGGGGCACCACCTCACTACGCCAACAACGTCAGACAAACTCTTGATGAACAATATCCTGAAAGATGGATTGGAAGAGGTGGTCCTGTCAACTACCCTCCAAGATCTCCTGATTTAACTTGTATGGATTTCTACTTGTGGGGTAGGCTGAAAGATTTAGTGTACAAAAGACGACCAACAACAATCGAAGATATGATGCAGAGAATCAGACATGGTATAAATTCTATCAGTGGCGAAGAAGTATTGCGAGCTGTAGATAGCTTCACCTCCAGAATAGAACTATGTATAGAAAATAATGGTTTTCAATTCGAGCACATGTAATTTACAGTAAAGTAAGTTCAGTTGGATTCTGGATATTTTTGTACGATACTCTTATTACTTATTAATTTTTTTAAGGTTGCAATTATGTTAAAAGTTGCAAATAAATACAAGAATTTACAAATCTTGTAAAAAATACAAATCGTGTATTTTTTAAGAGACATTAAGAGTAAAAATACCAATTTATATTTTTATAAATCTGATCATTTTTTTAAATACAAAATGTATGGCCAAAGTAACGTAAAAAGGTGGGAAAATTATTATTAAAAACACGTTTGTGCTTATTTCTCAAAAACCACTGGAGATACAAAAAAAAGTGTAATGCAAAATTTGTTTGTCTTAACAAGCGCTTTAAAATGATATACAACATGATGCATGTTGCTATTTAAAAATTTTGACTTTAAGGAATTTTTAATTTTTCAAAATTCGTATTAGGGGGCCAATATCAAAATAATGATAAAAGTAGTCATGCGGCATATCAGAGTGAAGCTGAGGGTTTTGCAAGTAAGAAATTGAAATCGGAATGAACCTATCTCAAACAGTAAGAAAACTATAGGGTATTCCGTAAACGTCAATATTTTCCACAAAAATGGCCGCCATTTTGAAATGTGTCATGATAAATGAATTTTGTTTTCATCAATGAGTTTCTTTCAACAAGACCTTTAAAATGATGTATTATTTGCCATATGTTTGCATTTGATAATTTAGAGATTCGAACCCATGACCCCTAGTTTTTCAACACTCTTTACGAAAAGGTTGATGAAAACATTTTTAATGGACTCCCCATATGCAATATAGGGGGAAAGCATTTTGTTTTAGGCCACTAGACCAAACCGTTCTCCTGCTATACATGCTGCACGGGTGGTCTGCCTCACCCTGTATTTATAAAATAAATTGTGTAGCATCTAATTACTGTCTTGTTTAGTAACTTTGGAATTTCTTTAAGTTTGGAATGTTCTGTGAGGTTGACTAGTTGGGATCTATGAAATTAACTCTTTCAGCTTTCAATGAGCATAAACTTATATATAAACTAATAATTACTAAAAATAACTCACTTTAGCATTTTGTAATTTTGGCTCAGACAATATTGTGTACAACAACACTCCAGCTGCAGCAATCTGACATAAGTTGCTTGCATCCACAACAAACATTACTTTGTTAATGTCCTGATAGTAATGCTGCCACAGGGGAGCCATAGACCCACCAAGTTCTCGGATGATCATATGGGCCTGCTCAGTTAAGGGGACTGTTACTAAATTTGTGCCAACCGTGGGGACAGTGCTTGTTGTGTTATCAACAACGTGACGGTTCTGTAGTCTCCGTAGTAAAAGGCTCTTTCCTGAACCTGTTGGCCCTAGACATAAGCAGTTCACTTTAGAAGGGTGTCCTAAAAATGTAAAAAGAACAAATTTTATTTATTTGTATATTAATGGACTTTAACAAGGCCTCACTAGATTCCCAGACCACTCAGTACGTAGTGTGAGTTTATTATATTCATAATTTAATACCTCACCACATGGTATGTCTGTCCACTACAGTGGTAATGGAACATATTAATATTTATTACCACTGTAAGGTATATGTATAGGTGGTTGGTTCAATACAGCTAATGTATGGATAGATGAGTAGTTCAAACGGATTTTTTTGTTTTAAAGTAAGACATTTTTTAATTTAGCAGACGAAAAATGTTTTCCCTAAACAATTTTGTTGGTACTTTTAAGTCAGCTCATTATATGAGTGCTTTGATAGAAAAAAGTTAAAACATGCGTGATATGCTATTTCGGATAATTACCACCTATATTTATATGCTATATCGGCTGCTCCCCCACCACTCCCGGCTTGACGTCACTGCATGGGGCGAACGGCAGACAATGCCAACTACCACTGGCTGGCAACTCGTGGCTGTCAAGTAAACACAGTGTCGCTAACCTTTTACGTTGTTTGTTGACTGATTTATATTGATGAGATGGTAATATGTGGAACCTATCATTATAATACCAGGTAAATGTTGTTTGTGTAAGTGTTTAGCCTTTTACTAATGTTTTTTCCATCTCAAAAGATCACAGGACAGCTCAGACTTGGCTAAGAGCCATCCACAGAGGTTACTATGGATATCTGCCAATTCACGTGTATGTATAAAACACTTCTATGAAAGATTCATCATTAAGAAAAATACTATAAGTCGTCCTGATGGAAGTATTTTGACTGTAAAACGAGATAGGTTAAAAATCAGAGACGATGCAGTTCCCTCAATTGTTGAAAATCTTCTGCACAGTAATACCAAAGATCTCCTTCCTGAGAGGAAGGACCAAGAGGAAAAGAGGATTGAAGCGGCAAAGCGATATAAAATCCTAACTGAAGAAAAAGAACGACTAGACAATTTATTCCTTCAGCAGCCTAGTAAATAATTATAAGAAGGAATGTAATTTAGACTCGACAAACGTGTATTCAAAACACAATGACAACCAACTGGTTTTATTCTTAGTTTCTCTGAAAGACATTATTTACCCTCAAGTTACTATTTATTTCCTTAATAGTTTTTAATTAGCAGATTAGGGAAGCTAAGATTTTTACTATGCCTCATCCACGCTATTTACAATAATTTACAATTTACAAATTTGCTACCACGAACCTAGGCGCTGGTAGCTCTGGTTTAGATTTAACTCATGTGAGATATTTGAAAAACAAGTTATCTTGTTTGAAAGAAAATGAAAATATCTGTAATTTACTGATTGATGAAATTTATGTAAAACCAGAAATGAGTTATAAAGGGGGCAAGTTGGAGGAAATTGCTCATAATATAAATAATAAATCTGTAGGTCTCGACATGACCATTCAAGCATTTATAGTCTGCTCACACCTTTCACACAATAAAGATGTGGGATTATTTCCTTATAGAGATCTAACTTCTGATCACTTATATAATTTAATTTTACAAGTGTTAAATATGTTAACTGGTGTGGGGTACACAGTGTTAACTATAATTTCTGACAATAATAGAGCTGCGTTCACAAAACTTTGTGGAGGAACGCTTAAAAGTAGTTTTTGTAATCCTCATGATACGAAACAAGACATTTTTGTTATGTTTGACACAGTTCATCTGGTGTCTTTATGCACAGTTTGTATCAGAAATAATTGCCTTAACCAATCAGTGATAAATCTTTTATTTTTCCTGATTTCAATGACCTTAAGAAAATTAATTTTGCAAGTGTTTCACATCTTAAAAGTATTCAAAAGTTAGAAGATTGTCATGTTATTAAAATAGCTCCATCATTATCAAAAAATGTATTAATTTCCTACTAATATAGAAAGACAAAATGTTGATTTATGTATTAAATTATTTGACGAGAAAAATATTGCTACCCTAAAGTACCATGGCTCTAAAAGTAATATTAATAATATTACGTTTTTAGGAATAATAGTCTTTTTAGAAACAGTTCTTAAATGGTGGAAGGTAGTGAATGTAACAGCTCCATTTAAGGGAGTGAGATTTAACGATGAGTTCTTGCACCCAGTGAAAACTTTGACAGATGAGCATTTTTTATTTTTAAGTAAATTTGTTGAGTAGCTAGAGGCATGGAATAATCTTGTAGTTCAAGGAGAAAGCACAAGCAACCAACGAAAAAGAAACGGGAAACTGACTCTTGATATTCATGTAGCCTTGATTCACACTGTAAATACTCTAACACTTATATGTAAATATTTGTTAAATAATCTTAAATTTAAGTATGTGCTGTTTGGGAAGTTTCAAACAGACAACTTAGACGCAAGATTTTGCCAATATAGACAAATTTGTGGGGGATGTTATAACATTTCTGTTGTGCAAGTGCTTGAATCAGAAAAAAAAACTTAACATTGTTAGTTTGATTAAAGTTGTATTCGCTTTTAATGAAGTTTTTGAAATAAAATATTTGTTCTTTACTGAACAAGATCGTGTTGAAGAAACAAACAATTTTGATTTTAGTGATGTTGCTTTTGAAGATACTGAGGGTTTAAACAATATTATTATCTCAGAAAATGATATAGTGGCTCTCACATATATAGGAGGATATGTTTGTTTTAAAATGTTACAAAATAATACACGTAAAAAATGTGAAGAGAATTTTTTAGAAAATAAGATGTTAGTACTTGTAATAATGTATACAGTTCCTATTTACAGGTTATAGACCAGGGGAGTTTAAAATACCCCACCAGTTTAGTTGTGATTATTTTATCTGATTGTCTTAAATTCTTTAAATCAATTTCTTGATCATTAGTGATAGATATGAAAATAATTTTCTTGAGTCAAAACAATAAATAAAAGTGTTATTTAATTTAATGTTAGATTATCTTAGCGATTCTTATATTTTTTCTTGCCAAAACTGCTCTACTAGCTCTTTAATTTATGTAAAAAAATGAATATCAACCTTTTATAATATTCTATTGAATAACTATAACAAGGTATCAAAGGAGAAACTTGTCAAGAAAGAGTGAGGTAAATGTAAGAAAAGAAAGCTTGATAAGTTAAATCGGTATGTTGATTTAACTTCAGTTAATAATCAGAAGTTTTGTACACATCTGTCACTATAAGGCATAAGTAAATCATTTAACTTGTGTTTTTTATCCCAAATAAATATTTATACATTATTAATTTATCGTCTATTTACGTCAAACTCACAGTAAAATTGTTTAAACATCCTATAAACTATCACCGGTAATTTTGCTGAAATTCTAATTAATTTAGGCGTGTGAGGGAGCTTCCAATGCAAGTTGTACAGGTATAGAGCACTCCGATCCACGCCATGTTGTGACGTCACAACACGAGCAGCGCGGCCTGGAAATCTAGGGGGCCTTGACTTTAAGGATATATTCTGCAACAGATTGTAATTGTAATGAAAAAATGTGAAAACAATGTAAACAACTCAAATTTTATCTACTTGCACCTTCAGAGGATTTATTTAGATTATACAAAGGGTTGCTTTCAAGCCATTGAAAAAACATCTTTTTAATGTTTTTTCTGTGTCACTTATCACAAGTGCTCTGATGATCTCAAGCTACTGACAAAACATGTAAGCACAAGATCATGAAAATATTTTGGAGAATCTGAAGGAGGTAAGGCCTATTTTATGACTATTTATTACAGTGAAGATAATTTTGCTCTTTGCTAGTTTTTAGATTACATTTAAACTGGAACATATTTTACAGATTACATCAAGATAGAACAGCACTGCTACAATGTAGTTTGTAATATCCAAACAAATCTTAAAGGTATGAAAGCATCACTACAAGTATATCCTCGCTCGACAATTGGCAACAATTTTTTCCGTTATTAAGATAATGAAACTAAGATTCCTATTGAATGTGACTCTCCCTAAAATATACTCATATTAAATATATAATTCAACTAACACTTAGAGGATTGTTCTTGAAAGTGTTAATTTTTCTTACATTTTTATCAAATTTGAACTGCATAAGAGCCTCACTTATCTGACGTTAAATAGCTCAGTTAAATAGCTGTGATGGTCGGATAGTTGGAAATAATTTAAAAAAATCAAAATAGTTATAATAAATTAATTTTATTAAGGTTTTACACTACAGTACTTTATGAACTTGTTCAGTTTTTATAACAAAAAATTAATTAATTAATGTAGTGAGAATGTTTTAAAAACGAACTAACCCAATAAATTGCCATATTGAAATTACTTTACGGTATTCAAATTCTTTATTGTTACAACACGTTTACAAAACTTAGCAAAGCTAATGAAACAGGTAACATTGTCAATAATAATAATAATAGTAATATTAAAAAATATTACAGTCACAACTAAAAATAAATAAATAATAAATCTAAGCTATACAAATGCAATAATCAATAGATGAGGATGTAAACTATCACTATGTCATCTGGGTTACAAATTAATATCATTAACATACTCTTGAATGCTATAATAATTTTTCTCCAATAAAAATTCTGTAAAAGTCCTCTTACATGAACCATCCCTTGAGGTATTGAATAGTATAAAGTAATAAAACTTTAATAGAATGAAAAATACATGTGACCGGACAGAAAACTGCTGAATAAAAGTGCTTGAGTCACTCGATCACTATCCTCCCTCACTACAAGCGTTGTCTGTCCTACAAATAACATCATTTTTAGGCATCTACACATTAACAAAGTGATGTAATCTGCTCACATGGTACAGTCCTAAACATATAGTCACGTCATAAAGTAAGCAACATAACAGTGCTTTAGTTTGGAAAAAACCACATGAGGTACATGTAGTTTTCATCTTTATGGAACAATAATAATACATCATATTATTTTCAGACAATTTTCATTAAAGTATTATTTTTGGAACGAGTACATCGGTTAAAACGGAGCGTCAGATAATGGAGCTCTACAATACAGGGTGGAAAATACAGAAACGCTTTCACGACGTTAATTTTTTTCCATAGATAATTTAATAGTTTTTTTTATTAATTGTGTTCCATGAAGTAATTTTTTTATCAGAATAATTTACTTGAAACTGTGAAATAGCGGAGAAATAACATTGTTCAAATTAGTTACTTTGAAATTCAAATGGCTTCTACTCTGGAAAGGATAAACCTTCCGAAGTCCGGTTTGTGGCAATTAATTTCTCTTGAATAGACTTTTCATTTGATACCAAACTCTACGTAAGCTTACGCAGAAGATTTTCGTTCAACTCCTTGTGGGCCGTCCCCCTGAGAAGATGAAATGTCGCTAATGGCATCAAAAAGTGTGTTCTTTGTAACCATGATGATGTACAAGATATCACTTTTACAAGTGAAGTCATACAAAAGTTGTGAAAGCGTTTCCATATTTTTTTTCTACCTCATATAAGCAAGAACTCTTTTCTAGTTTTAAAACAAAACAAAATTGAATTTATTTTGAAAAGTTTCACAAACAAACTATTCTAATGCATACCCTATTAAAATTCTTTTGAAGGATTAAATATTGTACTTTTACAATACAGTGATTAAAAATTTAACAATCTACAGCAGTTACAATAAACATTAGTAAACATTTATTAACACTAATCTGTAAGGCATTTGAAGTAACGTACAGTACGCATAATTAGAAAAATTATTATTTAAAAATTAATTTAAGATTTTAAAAAAAAGTTTGTTATTGTGAATTGCTTACCTGAAGCTGTAGCTATTCCCCTCCCTACATGTACTGCCTCAGAGGTTGAGAATTGAACTACAGATTGAGAGGTCCCCAGTTCAATCTGGGTGCCCCCTTCCTCATCATAAAAATATCATACACTCAATACATTGACAAAAGTGACTAGTGCTTTCTTACACGGTACTTTTTCTGCTCAACTTAAGTCAAGTAGAGAAAGCATCAAAACAGCAGACTGACTGGGAAAGAAACCTCACCAAGTACTTGCAGTTTTTGTCATTAAGGAACAATAATACATTATATTATGGCCAGACAATTGTTATTACAGTAATGTTGTATGGATGAATACGTTGGTTAAAAAGGAATGTCGGATGACTGTAGATTTCTATATTGAATTTATTGATGACTTGTTGAAATCTTGTGACAAGAGACCAGAATCAGGTAATTTTCTTGGAGCTTTTGTTTCTTGTTCAAGTTTCACTTTTTTATAGTTGATCAGTACAGAGTTTGCTCTACCACAAGACACATTTTCTGTACAAATGATTTTTAATAAATAAGTTAACTTTGATACAACTAATTTTTAGGTACAATGATTTATTATTATATTTTATTATAATTCAGTTCTTAGTAAATTACGGTTTTCTACGACTACTTATGTCTATGACTGCTTAAGGACTGACTTGAATGAAGTGGTCATTTTGAGACAATAATAATGAAGCTGAAAAACCATTGATTTGAATTTTGTTTATGTATTATTTGCTACCTGTTCTTTGCTAGGGGTTATATTATTCAAGTTTGGTGCTGTTTAAGTGCAAAATTATATATGAAATGTGATATTAAGAGTTTACTAAAATAAATAAGTTACATTGTAAGTAAATAAATGAAAAAATAATCTTATAAAAATGACATCGTAACCATTAGTTACCATTAGGGGGCAAAATACTATGACATGTGTTCCTAAGATCCAAAGCCCATGTACTACCGTACTCTTGATCATATATACGTACAATAGATATTCAGTCTAATAGGAATATTTGTCCCTGTAATTTTGTTAGTTAGTGAGGCCGGCAACCACGCTGGTTTAAACTGTATTACATTTACATGGGACAACACTAATGGTTAGGTGTAAGAGAGGACTATGTAGTCCTAACCTCGCCATTTATATATATACAATAAAGTTAATTTTCATTTCATTTTACTAGCGCTCCACAATGGTCCGCAAAAACAGCTGCTATTTTGAAACTAAAATTTAACATTGGATAGGATATAATTGTGTATAAAATCAATGCTACTACTCAGCAAACATGAATACAGGGTGTTCATAAAAATCCTTCAAGACTTCGGGATATGATTACTTACATAAAAACTAAGTACAAATTTCCTCTAAACATATACCCTAAAATGCTTATTTTTCCTTCCGTCTGAAAGTGTTTTTTACACAATTAATCATATCTTAATAACCCATCAAGATATTATTTTCAAACCTGGTACATGTATAAGAAATAATAAGACCTAATTTAGAATAGAGTATCAAGTTCCTAATTTGTACTAAATTTATTTGAAAATGGCGGCTATTTTTATTTTTCAAAGCTAAATATCTTAAAAAGTATATATTTTTCAAAAAAATTACTTAAAGAATAACTGATAACTTGTAAATTTAATACAGTACATGCTATTCAATTAGCATGTACTGTATTATAAAACTTATAACTTATCAGTGAAACAATGATCTGATCTTAACAGTCTTTGTACCATATTTTGAAATTTTTGTATGACTTGTAATTTTTTTGAAAAATGTAAACTTTTTACAATCTTAATCTTTGAAAACTAAAAATAGCCGCCAAATTGAAATAGTACAAAGTAGGAACTTGATACTCTATTATTAGTTCTTATTATTTCTCATACATTTACCGGGTTTGAAAATGATATCTTAATCTTGAGGGGTTATTAAGATATGACAAATTATGTTAAAAACACAATCAGACAGACAAACGGAAAATTAAGCGTTTTAGGACATGTTTATATTAACTTTTTCTTTAGTTTACATATACTTAACCATACCTCAGTATTGAAGAGTTTTTTTTATGAATACCCAATATAATAACGAAAGAAAAGTTTCCTCAACAACAGGAATCTGGTTCTCTAAAAACACTGACAATACAAGTAGTAATACAACTTTTTCTGATAAGACACTAAAAAATTATGAATAGCTTGTTTCAGATTCTCGTGTTTATGGAACTTGAATATATGCAAAATTTACTCTATTCTAAGCTACATCTACATGCAATATATAGTTTTGTTGTTTTGTTTTAAGTATGTTGATTTATTTTCTCAGTCAAAACAATTATGTTTCAAATTTTAAAATATAAATATTATAGCTCTCAAAAAAAGAAGAAAACCCCTTATGATTAAGAAATCAAGCAATCATTTGTATTATTGGGAATTCCAAAACATAATAAGGTACAAAGAAGAAGGAAGCAGAGGTTGCATTCAATAGCACTAAATAAGTGTCTAGTAGTTAGTCCCTCTATTTTGTCAGGCATATGGAATGACCAGCACCTTGTCAGACCTCTCCTTATTCCCCCCTAATACTCAAGGATAGATGTAGTAATTATTACTTCAGATTTATAAAGATGTAGGTTTCCAGAATCAATAAATGCTTCCTTTCCATTTTAATTGTAACTAGGGGCTACCCCTGCATGCTTCGTATGCCAACCTCGTCACTCACTACGCCTGTAAGGGAAACTCGGCCTGCAGCCTCTCCTGGAAACTCTACCTTTTCTTTTATTAACTTTTCTTTAAAAAAACTTCACTCGCCAGTTGACATGGGCCTACAGGCCTGTGTGTCAACTTTATTCAACAAGTGAAGTACCGACCATTGCCTCAGTGGGGATTCGAACCTTGGAACTTACCTCCAGCAGTCTGAAGCCTTCACTGAGCCACCTTTACGCCCCTTTAAAAAAAACCCCAAAACCCGCGGGGCCTAGCTAAGAAAAAAAAAAAACAAAACCCGCCCAAAAGGGTTCCTTTTTTGGAAACTCCCCCACGGGCCCACTTTCCCCTTAGGGTTTTCGGGGGAAAAATTTTTGGGCCCCGGCCTTTAAAACCCAAAACAAAATCTAAAAACAGTCCCATTTGGGATTTTCGGCATTCCCCTTTTTGAGGGAAAATTTTCCCCCCACCCGAAACCCCACCCTTTTTCTTGAGCAGTAAAAAACCATGAAATTTTGGTTTTTGGGTCAGGGAGTCCCCTAAACATAAGGGCTTTGTTGTTAAAATTTGGGGGTTTTTTAAACCCCCCCCTTTTGGGTGTATTAGTTTTAAAAATTTTCCCCAATTTTGGGTTTTTTTAGCATAATTTTTTTTTCTTGGGGGGGGGGGGGGGGAAAGCCCTTAAAATTTTTTATTTTTTTTTTCCAAAAATATAATATTAAATGTGAATTTTGTAATAAATACCTATAAATTTTTATACCCCAAACCCCCCTTTCCCCTCCCGAAGGGGCAATAAAAGGTTTTCCCTATGGTTTTTTTTTTTTCTATAAAACCCCTAAAAACCCGAAACCCCGGAAAGGGGCATCTAAAGGGGGCCTCTAGGATAGAAATCAGAAAAGTTTTTCAAAAGGGTTGAGACCCGTACCAAACTTTATTTCTCCCTGGTTTGAAAAACCCCCCCAAAAATTAAAAATTCCTTGGAGCTAAAAAAATGGGCAAACCTGGAACCCTGGTTTTGTTTAAGAAATAAGAAAAAATACTTGGGTTTAAAAAACAAAGTTAACATTTTTTTAAAAAACTATTGCTGATGTAAAAAAAGGGATTTCTTTTTTTAAAAATGCTTTAAATTTACTGTTAATTTACCTTGTTCCATAACCCCAAAATTAATTTTGAATTTTAGGCCCCAAAAATCAAAAAAAATGAAAGGACCCCCCAACAACCCTTTATTTTTTTTTCAGGTTTAGTAAGTACCCTTTTGGGGTTTAAAACAAAAAATTTTAAAAAAATTTTTTAAAATTTAAAAAAAAAAGTAGAAATGAAAAGGAAATGGTTTAATATTCAATTAAAATAAAAAAAATTGATAAAAAAGAAAATTTGGGGGGGGGGGAAAAAAAAAAAATAAATATATGGGGCTTTTTTTTAAATCAAAAAAGTTTTGTATAAACTGGGTAAACAAAAATTTTTGTTTCCTAGAAACAAGGGTTTACCAAAAAGTAGGGGTACAAAAAAAAATAGCAAAGTTTTTCCCAAATACCCTAAACAAAAACCAAAAAAAGTAATATTTTTTTTTTTTTTTTTTTTGGGAATTTGCTATAATTTAAAAAAATTTTTTGGGGAAATTCCCCTTTTGCATTTTGGGGTTTTTTTAAAAGCATTAATTAAAAACATTAATTTTTTTAAGTAAAAAATAAATTTCCCGATAAAATTCCCAATTCAATTTTTTAATTTAAACCCTTTTATAAAACCCTCTTGCTACCCCAGTGGGTTTGGGAAAAGAACCCGCTTTCCCTATTTTGGGAATTGGGCCCCGGGTTCAAAAACCCCGGGGGTCCCACGCACATTAAAGCAAACTCAAAACCCCCCCAACCCAATATATGGGACATTTTAAAGTGTAATCCTCGTTAGATAAAAAAACCCAAAAAAAGGGTTTTTTTTTGTGGGTTAAAAATTTTATGAGGCCTATTGTTTTCAAAAGATTTTCAAAAATCAATTTTACAACGAAAAGGTTTTTCATTTAATATTTTTTTTTTTTTTAAAATTGAAGTTAAATTTTTCCAAAATTAATATTTTTTTTTCCCAAAAAGAAAAACCAAAAAAAATTTAATTTTAAATTTTTTTAGTTTTTTTTTAATATTTTAACCCTTCCCCCAATTGGGTTTTTGGGGGAAAGGATATTAAATTTTGGGTTTATCAAAAACCCTCAAAAAAAATTTTTTTTGGGGTTTTTTTTAAAATCATCAAACCCCCTGAATTTTTAAATTTTAGGAATTTTCCCCCAAAAAATAAAAAAAAAAGTTTGAAAAACATTTTAAAAGGGATTTTAAAAAGACAATAAAAACCCCAATTTCCGTGGTTAAATTTTTAAGAAAAAAAATTTTTATGGGGAGGGGAAAATGGGGCAAAATTTTTAAAGGGGAATTTAAAGGGGAACCTTTAAAAAAAAAATTTTTTTTGAAAAAAAAAAAAATCAAATTTCAAAATGAATTTCTGAAAATTTAAAATTTTTAATTTTTAAATTTTCAATCCCAAAGGGTTAAAAACGCCTAATTAAAACTTAGGTTTTAAAACAGGATTTAAAATTTTTAAAAATTAGGTTTTTAAATTTAAATTTCATATATTAAATTAAATAAAAACTAACTAATTTAACAAAAAAACAATTTTTGCACCCCAAATCCCAAAACAAACCCCCCTAAAAAAAAATTTTAAAAAACTTTAAAAAAATAAATTTTGAAAAATTTAAAAACCCCTAAAAACAACCCGTTAAAACCAAATAAACCTTATTTAAAATTTAAATTTTTTAAAAATTTAAACCCCCCAATTAACAAAAAAAAACAAACAAAAACATTAAAACAATTTTACCTCCCCCAAAATAAAAACAAAAATTAAACCCCCCATTCCCAACCAATCTTTTTTGGAAAAACTTCTTTTCCCACTTTTAAATCAAAAAACCCAATACAAAGCATCAATCTTTGAATTTTAAAAGCCCCAAAAAAAAAAACCGAAATAAAAATTTGTTAACCCCAAAAACCCCAATTTAATTTTCCCAACCCACAAAAAAAAAAAAAAAAAAAGGAAAAAAAAAAAATTAAAAACCCCCCCCCTTTTACCCCCTAAAAAAAAAAAAATTAAAAAAAAAAACCAACCCCAAAAAAAAAAGCCCAAAAACCCCATTTTCCCCCCCCCACCCCCCTTTGAAATAAACAAGTTAACACAAGGGGAAAAATAAAAAAAACGTTTTGGTTAATTGGGAAATCCATTTTTTACCTTTTGAAAAAATTATTTATTTTAAAAAAGGGGGAAAATAATCTCTTTAATTATTTCAAAACCCCGCGGATTTTTTCCCTTTTTTTTTGCCCAAAAAAAACCCAAAAATTTGTTTTTTTAAAAATTTGAAAGTTAAAAATAAAAAACAAAAAACTTTATTAATTTTACATTTTTTCATTTAAATTTTTTAATTTTCCCAAAAAATGTTTTTTCAAAAACCAAAAACAATTTTAAAATTACCCAAAACCAACAAAATAAAGACTCTAAAAAAGTTTGTTTTCCCCCAAATTAAAATTTGGAAAATTAATTTTGGTTGTTTAAAGGGTTGCCGGCCTTCCAAAATTGCAAATAAAAATAAAAGGGGGTTTAAGTTTAAAGTTTTATTTAAAACCCCCTAAAAACCCCCAACCCCCAAAATTTTTTCCATTTTTGAAAATTTTTTTAAAAAACAAAATAATTTTTTAAATTCTACAGCACAAAAAAAAACCCAAAAAAAAAAAAAAATAAAATTAAAAACCCAAAAAAAAATTAGGAAAATGAAAAAGGAACCACGAACCCAAATTTTAACAACAATTTTTGGGAAAAAAACGGTTGGTTTAATTTTAAATTTTTCAAAAAATTTTGAGTTTTGGTTCCAAAGATTTTTAACCCCCAAAAAACCAAAAGGCAGGGAATTAAAAGGTGAAACAATTTTTGTTATTAAAAGTTTTTTTTTAAATTGGGCCGTTGGGTTTCAGATTTAACCCCCGGAATGTTTTTCTCTTAAATTCCAAAAAATGAAAAAATTTAATTTTGCCAAAAACAAAAAAAAAGCCCGAAAAAACCCCCTTTTAAATTATTTAAAAATTTTTAAAATCAAAAAATTTAACAAGTTTTTTTAATTTTTTTTAAAAACTTTTGGGGTTAAAAAAAACCAAAAAACACCAATTTCCCTATCCCAACAAAACCAAGGGTGGAAAAATGCCCAAAAAAAAAAAGGGCACTTTTAAAGAAAAAAAAGGGAAAAAATGGGATTGAAAGAATCAGAAGAACACGTTTTGGAAATGACAGACACATGCAAGTGAATTTATGATAGGCCAGCTTATGTATAAACAATACTCAACTTTAATCTTGATCCAACATAATAGGAAGACTTCTTAACACATGACTAGCCATTAGTAGTAAAGCAAACTATACTGTATTCAATGAATTTATCAAATTGACTTGAACAAGATTAGTGGCGTTTGAGTAAAGCTCTGACAGGCAACATTATCAAGAACACATTTTGTCTGGTAAGCTACAAAAATATAAGCAATAAGGAACTAAAATGTATAAGAAATTTCAAACAATAATAAAATATGTGATCATAAAATGTTTTCTTGCATAAAAATTCCTATATTCAAACATGCAGGTAATTGGACAGACGGAGAAATATTTTTAAATGACAACCTTGCAAGACGTTTTTATGGATATATTCATGTCACTTGTCATAGAATTCCTAACCTCCTCGTTGTTCCAGCACTTATTGTAGGTATCTGAAGTCAAGTTGGAAGATTCAGTAAATAGACTAGGCCTATAGTTCTCTGCTGACGGAGGAAGGGACTAGTGGCCTCAAAATATCTCGCTAACTTTAAATGTTTTCTGTGATGTGTATGTCTCTTCCAGTTTACCATTTTACCAGGAAGACTTGTTTCATTCCTTACAGAAATCCTTTTGTCTAGTGTTCTAAAAATAACCTTATTTTCTTAGTTTAGTCAAAATTTTATAGAGACACAGAACTATACTGTAAAAAGAGATGTTTCTTAGTTCTTCTTTAGTAAAAGTTAAGTTTAGTAAAAAAGAGAAGAAAGTTAAGATACTGTAAGAAAGTTTGTTGTAGGTAGCTAGTAAGTTCCTTTGTCATACACATTAAATTTAAAATGATAATGATGTAGCAGTTAACCAGTTTAACCATCTTCGCAACAAAACTCCTGCAAAACTCCCTATTGGTCTCCTAGCTTTCTTCAGCTATCAATTACAGAACTTCTGTAACATATAACCTTGGAACCACTGCTCTTACTCCAACAACATCAAATAAAATATTTCAGTACTAACAGTGCTCTGTCCAATAGATTTATATTCTGTACCTTTTGTAAACTTTCTGTAAACTGCCTTAGTGATTGCATGAAGATCCAATATTCTGAAAGTACTGTCTCTTCCATAATAGTTTCAATAATTAGAATTTCAATCAGTGCTACACCATATACTAGATACCCTCAACCTGATTTCAATCAGTGCTACACCATATACTAGATACCCTCAACCTGATTTCAATCAGTGCTACACCATATACTAGATACCCTCAACCTGATTTCAATCAGTGCTACACCATATACTAGATACCCTCAACCTGATTTCAATCAGTGCTACACCATATACTAGATACCCTCAACCTAATTTCAATCAGTGCTACACCATATACTAGATACCCTCAACCTAATTTCAATCAGTGCTACACCATATAATAGATACCCTCAACCTAATTTCAATCAGTGCTACACCATATAATAGATACCCTCAACCTAATTTCAATAAGTGCTACACCATATACTAGATACCCTCAACCTAATTTCAATCAGTGCTACACCATATACTAGATACCCTCAACCTAATTTCAATCAGTGCTACACCATATACTAGATACCCTCAACCTAATTTCAATCAGTGCTACACCATATACTAGATACCCTCAACCTAATTTCAATCAGTGCTACACCATATACTAGATACCCTCAACCTAATTTCAATCAGTGCTACACCATATACTAGATACCCTCAACCTAATTTCAATCAGTGCTACACCATATACTAGATACCCTCAACCTAATTTCAATCAGTGCTACACCATATACTAGATACCCTCAAATTTCAATCAGTGCTACACCATATACTAGATACCCTCAACCTAATTTCAGTAGTTCCTAACTCATAAAGAATAGAACTACCCACAACATTATAAGATACTCCTAATCATGATTTTAGTTTTTTTTTTTTTTTTTTAAGGAGAGGCCGATCTCCTCCTTAACCTTACTCTGACCATTCCCCATAGACCATTGATCTGTGCGAGGAACTTATTCAGTCAGAGTAAGGGGGCGAACCTGTACAGTACAAGGTGAATATTACTGATAAAATCTTTCAGTCTAGGCCGGATTCGAACCAGCGCTATCTCTAACCCAAGCCCAAAGTCCTGACGCCTTAGACCACTCGGCCACCGGCTCGCCCTTCCCAATCACCCCAATTAGTTTGACACCCAATCACCCCCTTCCCACTAATAACTTTTTGGTGTATATATAAACTACAATAAGACTTTTTATTGTCTCTGTAACCCACTCCATATAAAGTTACAGTGGGCACTATTCTGTCAGCCTTCCTTTAACCTAATAAATAAGATGTTAGTGGTATTAATTAACAATTAAAAAAATTGGTCAATATATATTTGTGAATATATCTTCTCTGGTTAGTTTCTTTCATCTCTTTAAATAAATATGGTAAATAACATATATCAGCTGTGTACTATACTGAGTACATAGAATTTTCAAATGGTTGATTTGAAACTTCTCTGTTAAATAGCTGTAATAAAATATCTTAATTTTATTTCGTAGGCTTAAGCAGGCGGTGTCATTACTAAGGACTAAAGCTTCCGGTTAAGGTGTTGTCTACAATATTTATATCATCAAATGTTTCTTATGCCAAACGTGTATCATAATGCCCACCCATCCACATACAAAGATGCAGGGCTTTTGCTCCTCCCCCCCCCCTCCACCTATACATGTATAATGCTATTTACTGATATTTATAATAAGGTTTTGGTTTGAAATCACTCAAACCAAACTTATTGTTAATAAAACATAAGATTTTCTTTAGACTGTACTTAAATATTCACATTTACTTTTGATATTTTTATTTATGCGTCATACATAATAAATACATGTTGCTTATTTCAGCATTCC
The DNA here is from genome assembly GCA_035578905.1 of Stictocephala bisonia. Taxonomy (NCBI): domain Eukaryota; kingdom Metazoa; phylum Arthropoda; class Insecta; order Hemiptera; family Membracidae; genus Stictocephala; species Stictocephala bisonia. The sequence continues at coordinate 59,319 of JAQJVL010003395.1, forward strand.
TTCATAAATTTTATCAGGATAGAAAATGGAAGAGAAATTAAATATTTATAAGTTGCAAGATGAACTAATTGTCACTTTATGTGATGTCTCAGAAAAAAGGAAAGAGATGCCTAGCAACTATGCCAAACTTGTGGCTGAAAATCTGCGATTGAAACAGTCTGTTGTTGTAAGTTTTCGCTCTGATTCTTAACTTAAAAATATAATATAGCACATATTTTTTAATGAAAACCTTCTTATCTGGTAGAATCTCTTTATCACATGCTTTAATAATATCTTCTACAACCCTCCTCTGTCACGGTCACTGCCCCTCCCATCCCCTCTCCTACATAACCCAATACCTCTGATTTGCTTATCAGTAAACTAGCTCCTTCCCCCAAACAATTCACTGCTGCTCATATTAATGCTTAGTCATTGAGAGGTCATGTGGAAGAGGTCAGGCCAATTTTTCATATACAAATATTTTATATAATTGCCGTTTCCAAATCCTAGTTGAAAGGGAAATTCCAGGCTATAACCTATATAGGAACGACAAATTGCTGAGGAACTGATGATGTGGTGCTGTGTACATTAAAAGTTACCTGACGGTAAAACTATTATTCTTAACACCTCAGGATTATGTGGCAAGACCAGAGTTTATGTTCATGGAGGTCGGCCTGTCTGGATCTGATTTCTCGCTTTTGGGAATATGTTTGCATTTCGTTGCTTAAATAAACTAATTTACAGTGTATATAAACATCTAAGTCAAGTATCAGGTCATAAATTGCAACAATAATAAACTAATACAATATATAACGGTAAAATTATTGATAATTAATATTATTAGTCAGGGTATTAGAATAAGTTACATTAAATCTATTGACAATAAATATCAGTGATCAGCTAGATATTGATGGGTAGAGCCTGAGGCCACTGCAGGTCGCCAGTGATATGAGTAACGTAGATGTTGGCTCCAGCGAATAGTCTCAGATACCTTCTCGAGAGGGTGGTCCCATACCACCTTGAGATAAATTGCTGGAGGGTTCTCCAGTAATGGTCATCCCACGTGCCCAAGGCTCCAACGTCGAAGGCATTCATAGAGATATGATAACCATTCGGTGTTAGAACTCAAGCAAGTGGGGTATAGGCCACACTTGTTTCTTGTCTTGGCTGCTTTAATGGCCTACCAGACGTCATCGTAGGCTGCTACTTATAATTGAACACATGACAAACTTTGAAAGCGCTCTCTTGTTACGCTTTTTTGAAATAGAAATGCTTTGAAAACGCTTTTTCATCTGGTTACAACACTGATTTAGTTATGTCTGATATGTATACTGACTTGCTTAAGACAAGTATAACAATAACATAAGTATACAACTTACCAACATGTTCCATTTATGTAACTTAACACTTTGTTAGACTTAGTGGTTGTCAGTGATCTTGATCTTCCAGTTCATCTTGGTCAAATATATGTGCTCGCTATTTCACATCATTATCTCATCTTTTGTGTATTAAATTTAAAAATTCTTACAGCTAGGGAAAGATGTCATACTGTAATTTTAGAGTGTTTAGGAAACCTGAGTTCTTGGCTGATTGTTATGCTGTAAAAGTAGAAAGTTTAGATTCAGTTAATGAAATGGTTCATTCTCTTAACAAATTAATTTTCAATCTTTACAGTAAGCATGCCCCTATAGTTACTATGAGAGTCAGCAAAAAGTGTTCGATTCTATAGATTACAGAAGAAATTCCTCTTGAAATCAAGACTGTACCAAATAACTGAAACTGGCCAACCAAAATATTCGTCTGGTTTTTCAGAATTTGTATCAGAAGGAAGTGGCACGCTGAGTTGGTATCATTTTGCATCATAACAATGCAGCAAATCAAACAAAAGATCTGATCTGATTATATGGCTGTAAACAAATTGATCATCCACCATAAAGTCCTAATCTTGCGCCCAGTTACTTGCATTTATTCTTGAACTTGAAGAAGCATCTGGGAGGTTAACAGTGACAACGGTATCAAAATGACCGTGTTGCAATGGTTGTCCATAACGCAGCAGATTTCTTCGAGGAAGTTTTTCAAACGCTGGTTGTATGATATAATAAGTGCCTCCATATTAATAGAAATTATGCTAAAAAACAATTCAACTCTCAATCCACCTACTTCTTTTTTCTAAAATGCTGGAGGAATTTTAGCCAATTTGCAGATTTTTTTTTCTAAAACATATAAAAATATGAAAATTTAATAAACTTACCTATGTTTGATACCATTTTGTTCACAATGAAACATAATACGAGGTCTAAAAAAATTATAAATATGTTTTTGAATATAATGATCATAATATATTTATGTAGCAACTTATATTTCAGAAATTAGTTTTAACAAAATACAAAAAGGGGGAGGTGTGCCTAGTAGGAAATGATCTTATGTACATCAATTCATAATTCCATGATAGCCCTAACACTTAACATTTTGTGTACTTTCAGAAAATATATAGGTCTTATATAATATATGAAAAACTAGCTGAACCCGTCGGACGTTGTCTCGCCTTTCATTTTTCAATTACATACCAAAATAAAGCAATAAAAAGAATTATAGAAAAAACCATTATTTATTAAATGAGTGCAAGAGGGTAAACAATATTTTTGGTCTTGTTATTTTGTGTATAAATGTAAAGGTTTTTTGGTGAGCCTACTCTCGAGCAAGCGACGTAGAGCTGTCCATGTGAAAAACATGGATTACTTAAATTTACTGCGGCAACG